>JAQJVK010000001.1:159715936-160003436 GCA_035578135.1 Flexamia atlantica
CCAGAAGCAAAACACCCCTGTTACAGCAAACCTGCAATTTAAAATACGGAAAACCTTACTTCAAACATAGCAATATTTGACATGTTTTTATAATCTCCATAAGAATAACATGAGAAATGAGTCCGCAGCTTTGCTGCAACAGGTATATGTTACAATCGGATGATTTTAATTAAATACTTTGTAGATCTAAGCTAATAGAAGTCATAAACAAAAAATACTCACATCTATTGAAGGATAAAATCTTGATTAGGGAAAAAGTCTGAGCCTGTCATTTTGCCCTATGCTGAACATGGGGCAACAAAAAACACCTTTCGGCCCTTCAAAATATATGAAAACATAAAATTATACAATTATGATAGATTTTTCTCAGCTCGTTATTTTTCTTTAATTTTATTTAGGTTTCACCTTAATAATTTTTTTTTACTCCATGAAATACCGAAACACCCCCGTTGCAGCAGACCTGTATACTCAGCGAATTTCAAATGCAAAATAGGAAATTTCAATCCAACATATCGTGATTCGACATGTTTTTGTAAGCTCCATAAGAATAACATGGGAAATGAGTATGTAGTTTTGCTGCAACAGGTACGTTAAAACTGGGAAGTTTTATTTAAATATTTAGTAGATCTGAACTAAAAGAAGCCATATACCAAGTTTTAATGAGATATGTTGAAAAATAAGTGAGATATAGAATTTTAATTATTTCCCATGAGAATAACATTGGGACAGCGTACTGTGTTTACCACTAGCGATATCTCGGTAACCAACGGTCATAGAGCAACAATTTAAAATGCAAAATTATTTGTTTTTTTTTAAGCTATGAATTCAATGGTGTAAACCAAAATTACATTATTTTAATATTTCTATTTAAAAAATCTAAAAACCCCTTTTGCAGGGGTTTACCACTCCTTACCCCCCCTTCCAATTGTCCGATCAGGCTGGTTTTCGAACTCGTCTGAATAATTGCTACTTTACGCGTGTACGCCAAATTTCATTCAGATTGGACCATTTTTACTCAAGTTATCGTGCTTAAAGACACACACACACAAATATATATATAGGACGTCTTTAAAGTCCGTCACCCACCTTCATAATGTGGTTTATTGGGTGAAAATAAGCAAAAACGATTATATGAAGGTTTAATTTCCGAAGGTTTTATTTTTCATCTCCGATGTTTTTAAATCGATTTTTTAACTTGGTGTGTACCTATAACTAGTCAAGGTTGGTTTATGAAAAAATAATAAGTATAATCGAATCGTAAATTTCAAAATGGCGGCCGTTAAAAATTTTTAAATTGAAATACCGAAAAAACGGTACGGAGTAAAAAATACAAAGGATATAAATTATTAGGAAATTTAATTCTCAATCTAATGACACCAAAACTATGAAAGTCGGAGAACAACTAACTTATAGTCAAATTTAACTAACGAGGCAGCCTAATTGACCTATGTCAGTGCATGACTCTATGCAACAATGGGCAGTTTTTCTCTCCAAATTATGCTGCCTTGTTAGCTAAATTCGACCTTAACTCAGTTATTTATTAACCGATTTCCATAATGTTTGTGTTATTAGATTGGAAATTAAATTTTCTAAAAATTTTTATCCTATGTATTTTTTAAACTAGGTACCGTTTTTTTGGTTTTCAATTTAAAGATTTTAAACGACCACCATTTTTAAATTTACCATTCGCACATGTTGATTATTTTTTCATAAACTAACCTTGACTAGTTTTAGGTACACACCGAGTTTCAAAAAAATCGATTTAAAAACTTCGGAGATAAGAAATATTTTGGGAAAAATACAAAATGGCGGCTATCAGAGGAAAATTTGCATTTTAGGACATTCTGCCATATAAGCTTTTTTGCTTATTTTGACCCAATAAACCAAGTTATGGAGTTTGGCGACGGACTTTACATGTCCGGAAATTATGGTAAAATATTTTAGTCTATTATAGTAGAGGTAAAAATAAGAAATAAAGTTCATATAAACATAGGTCCTAAAGTGCTTAGTTTTCCTTCTGTGTGTCTGTTTGTGATTTTTACATATTTAATCATATCTCACGAACCTCTTCACATATAAACTTCAAACTTGGTATGTGGGTGACCACTGTTAAGAACTATTTTTGTAAGAAGTATCAAATTTCTACTTTGTACCTTTTCAAAATGGCGACTGTTTTTTGTTTTCAAAGCTAAATAGGCTATGTTGAAAAGCGTAAATATAAAAAATTGTACAAGAGAAAAAAAGTTGCGAAATTCAATCCAATTAACGCTGATATTAATATTATGATGATCGGACCACTAATAACGGAGAAATTTTAACTTTTCCGAATAAAAACATGGTTATTTAGAACATAATGTCTGAAATTTGCATGTTTTTATTAGCAAAATTCAAAATTTCTCCGTTACAAGTTGTCCGATCATTATAATCTTAATATCAGCGTTAATTGGATAAAATTTTGCAACCTTTTTATCTCTTGAATAATGTTTCTAAAATTTCGGGTTTTCAAGATATTTAGCTTTGAAAACAAAAACCAGTGCCATTTTAAAATGGTACAAAGTAGAAATTTGATACTTCTTACAAAAATAGTTCTTAATAGTGGTCATCCTCATACCAAGTTTGAAGTTAATACGTTAAGAGGTTAGAAAGATATTATTAAATATGTAAAAATCACAAACACACACAGACGGAAAACGAAGCACTTTAGGAAATACCTATGTTTAGGCTATATGAACTTTTTTTCCTATTTTTACCTCTACTATTACATACAAAAATATTTTACCATAATTTTCGGACACCCTGTCTGCATATATATATATATATATATTTATGAAAATGAACAAATAGTGTTTTCGGCATCTGATCATCTGATGGGGACCTCAAAACAAAAAGTTATGATGGTCTCGGGCTCAAGTCTTACCATGAGACCTACGGTACTAGCTTCTTCTCTATAGGGGAAATTCGCTAAGAACTATACTCGGAAAACGGCCAGTGCGTATATCTTTTGGGGCCATTACTTTTTAAATAGCCGACAAATTGAAATAAAATTTTTGTGCGTGTGAGTTCCCAGTCCAAAGAACACATTACACCTAGCTATCGTCTTCTTAAGCCCTTCAAAACACATTTATTGGGGAATTATACTTTTTCATGGAATTAAATTAAAAAAATCATTTTCCAAATATAAAATGAAAACTATGAACTTTGAAAAGAAAAGATAAACACAAAAAATGTATTCATAAAATACCGTTTGTCAAGATCGGAATACTATTACCGGAGTTAAAAAGCAATTTATGAATTTAATGGTGGCCATCTTTTATGGGGGTGTTCTTTCTACACGATTTCAAAATTGGTTTTTCAAAAAAAATACTTCTACTGATATCTTCTAAACATACACCGAGCGGCTAGGCTGTATCAAAGAGTGCAAGGTTTTGATGAAAATTTAAGTCTAACCACATCAGGTACTATATTAAGTGCTTATTAAGTAAAACTAGTGGATGTCCAATATGGAATTTGGTCACTTAAAAAAATGGTTTTACAAAATCTAATATTCTGTTATAACGCTCATTCAGATGCAATGTTCTGATGTACTTAACAATCCTAAGACAAATGACCTTTCGATAGAGGTTGCAATTTCAATAACTGGTGCAAACCTTCCCCAAATTTTAACTTTCAGGGGTTGGTGAAGTGCTACGCAATATCTAACCAAAGGGAATATTCTGTGCTACTAAATTGAGTTTGAACTGTTTATTTACGTTTTTCTTTGTCTATTTACTTCTACATAAATAGTTTTCTTCATCACAATTTTTAATTTTAAAATTATTTTCTACTTTAATTTAGGAACAAAATAATCAACCTTGGTTTACGAGTTTTTCTGTCTTTCAATGAGTCTATAAAATTATATGAAATATTATTTGTGATTAAAAATGTATGTTGACGCTCCAAATTTGTCTATATTGGTGGGGGCCAAGAGTATACAAATATAGTTACTTGAAAGTAAATGTTTGAAAAATAAAAACAAAAAGTCTAAAAACGGGCTGTTGCTTTTTTGATTTTGAAAATGGTGTCAGCCAACTCTGAAGCTCCACACAAGGTCGAGAAACTTTCATATTTGTTACATAGGATATATTAAAGGTAAAACATATAGATGTATTTTTCCATGGTCGCATCGTAAAACGTGCACACATTAGTGCTCAGCACGGGGAGGGTGGTCGCGGAGGCGCGGCCAGGAGCGCAGCGCGGCGCGGCGGTGGTGCAGCACTGCATCGTGACGTCACGGTGGGCCGTGCACCGAGTCACGTGACTGGAGGAGGAGGGTTTTGCGATTTTTAAAGTCTATCGGAGTGACAGTTTGATGTTTACGACCAGTCTCGCCGGGGGAAGTCGTAAACCGGGTCTCAGTTCGCGCAGCGACCACTCGCCGCGCCACCGCCGCCGCCGCCGATGCACTCGCTGCACTGATGCGCTTAACGGTTCGCTCAGTGCACTCCGTCTGTTATCGCAACGCGGCAGTCTCTTCTCCGTGCGTCGTGTGTGCGATGGACTGAGGCGATGGAGCTGGACCTGACATCCGCCCACAGCCACATGGGCGTCTCCGACCGCGGCCACGGCCAGAACTCGCGCACGCCGCCCAACTGTGCCCGGTGCAGGAACCACGACGTCATCCTGCCACTCAAGGGACACAAGCGCTACTGCCGCTACATGGACTGCAAGTGCGACAAGTGCCTGCTGACGGCCGAGCGACAGAAGGTGAGAAAAGTGCGGATGTAACACAAAGTTTACTCGGTTAGAGAGGTATTCACTACTGAAAAAATGTGTGTGATACTGATAATATAAACGTCCCTGATATTGTGAAACGCTATAGATAAGTAATATACAACCCGTAAAGATGGTTAAAGCAAAGTTAATGTCTATAAATGTATTTTACGTTAAATGAAACGGGTTATGTAAAAGGAGAGTTTGAAAGTTGGCGCCAGGTAGGCCGAATGCGCGCGCAGCTCCGACGACCAAAACCTCAATGTTTGCAAACATTTTGTAAAACTTATTTGAGGGTTCTCTTACGTTTCAATCATTTTTACATGAACACTATGTGCTGAAGACAGCGCATACATAGTTTGATCAAATAGTTTATTTATTTTTAGACCATTAATTGAGATTATTTTCATACAATGAGGAATTATTTGTATACGTTTATGAAGTGATATGATGTTGACGATGTAGAATATAGTTAACCTAATTTTTTTGACAATGTGAAAGTAATCCAGAGGGGTTTCCTTATCTACCCAAAATAAAGCGTATAATTTTATTTTTTATCTCAGGAATGATTGTCAACCCTGTTTTATTTGTTTATCACTGAGAGTTTCAAACTAAACTAAATATACATCTACATACACATCCATCTTCATACATATACATCTTTTTGTTTATGTGCCTGAATGGGCACATAAACAAAAAGTCGCTCTTTGTTCAATATAGTTTGGACTTGCATACTCAGTTAAAATAACTTCATTAGCAAGAAATAATATTAGAATTTGATTTTCCATGAGAATAACGTTAGAAAACACAATGATTTGCGCTTACTGATAGATTAATCATTTTAATTTCTTCCAGCTATTGGTCCTTGAATCTTGGATTAAGATCCTGATAAATTTGGTTCTTCAGTCAATCTTCATGTCATCAATAGTACCTATTTAAACTATTTTTGTTCAGATTTTCGAAAATAAAAAAAGGAATTTCCGAAAAGGGGAGTTTTTAACTATAAATCTGATGCATTAAAACTAATATTCTAGTTAAAACGGCATTTTATGAACTGTAAATCTCTAGTAGCCTAAGGTTTTTATAATTGCTCTACGATGATAAGTATGATATATGTTTAAGATAGGTCATAGGCAGATAAAATACTGCCTTACAAGGCAAAGAGTAAAAAAATAGATGAATAAACTTGCGAAATTGAACGCTTGTTGTTTAATAAACATGGGTACGACGAGTGTTCAGTTGTTAAATATAAAAATATAAAATGTTCATGTTGTATACAAATTGAAATTAATATATGTATATTTAGTTTGACTTTGAATTAAGTAAAAATCAAATGCCATCTTATGTATATATTATACCACAATAAAAACATATAAACCATTACCTCCCTCTTCCTTAATGAGTTACAATCAAATCTCAAGTAGATGTCTTAATTTATTTACACTGCATAGTTACGGGAATTTAAATGATTATTTAATATTCAATTGTTTTTCGTTTCTAATCGGGAGCAGCAAATGAAGCGGACGAGTGCGCTGCGAGCAATTGGAGTTGAACATTTGTTTTGTGAGTTCATCGAACATGTGATACTAAGTTTAAAGGGCCAGTTTTATTTCTGAGATTAAAAAATAAAAGTAAACACTTTATTTTTGGGTAAATAAGGAAACCCTCCTGAATTACTTCATTTTTCATTGTCAAAAAAAGTCAATTTCATATCACTTAATAAAAGATTTTATAAATAATTGCTTATCGTATGAAAATATTCTTATTTTGATTCACGCAATTACTAGTCAAAAATAAATAAAAAAATTTGATCAAACTATTTTATGCACTATCGTCAGCACTTTAGTGTTCATGTACGAATGTTTGAAACATAGGAGAACCCTCGAATAAGTTTTACAAACTAAATGTAAACACCCTCAAAGTTCTGGGAGTTTAACAAAAAATGTCAACTAATCTTTTCAGTTGAGTTGGTGCGGTTACTGTTTCTGCCGCCTGCCTAATTTCGTTCTCCCGGTCATATCATTGCTAAAAGTTAAGGTTAAGTGTAGAGTGGATATCGGATGTCCACAGGCAGCCAACCAGAAATGGTCTTGTATGTAAACACGCAATCTAATTAAATCCAGTGGACATCTTGTTTGACGAACAATGTTTTGCCCGGCGAATATGTTCGTGGACAACGATTAATAAGTGCACTTATAAAATTAGGTATATATATATATATATTTATTTATATATATTTATATATAAAATTATTTATTCATTTATTTATTTATTTATTTTATATATATGGACTAGGACACCAATGGGCCAGTTGCCATGAAACTTGCTAGACATAGGTAAAATTTCAGGAATCAGGGTTTTCTATGGATTCCTCCTCAGAGGCTTAAAAGGTTCTCATGTTAATCTAATGCAAAAACAGTGTTTACCTAAAGGTAAATGACATTTTACTTGAACAGGTGATTGTTAAATAGTCAAAGACATGACATCGTTTGCCGGGCTCAGCTAGCAAATTGTTGACTGTTCATAAAAAATTGAGGGATCATGCTTCAGGCTCCAGAAAGACCGCACATTTCTGCGACAGATCGTTTCTTCTGTCTTTTGAGTTTTGAGAGTAAAAAAATGTATTTTCTGCCCACAAAGACAAAAACTTCTTGTCGCGGCAGTGTGCGGCCAGCCTAAATTACGGTGTAAGACATCTGGTAATACGAGTATTTATTCGGGTCGCTTCTTAGCGTAACAATTCACAGACGAAATACTAGATTAGATTATTTGTTAGTAGGACTAGTTAAGGATACACGAAAAATGTATCTGTAAATTATACGAGTTACTTTACAAGAGTCACACCATATTCTGTAGGTGATGGCGAAGCAGACGGCTATTCGGAGGGCGCAGGAGCAGGACCGGCAGAGGATCAAGAACGGGCTGCCGGTGCCGGGGCGCGGGGTGACGCCGCCGCTGCGGTCCCCGGCCCTGCACGACCACGACCTCGGCGACTCCCGCAGCGCGTCGCCCGCCCCCGACACCGCCGCCCCCGCCGCGGCCGCCGCCACGGCCACCCGGCGCCCGCCCTCGCCGCCGCCGCGCCGCCCGCCCGCCGCCACCGCCGCCGCCGGCAACGGTGAGTCAAAGTAACCTTATCAAACAAATTATCGAAATACATAAACGGCAAAACTATTTTCACTCAAAGTATTAACCGGCTTATGTGATCAAATCGAGGCAAAAAATGTTTTTTTTAAGTCGATTTTAGAAAATACTGCAGTTTGTTGCTTTGTAGGACATGCTTCCAAAGAACTATACTACTCTTGTAGAAGTATACTTGTAGTATAGTTCTTTGCATGCTTCAGGCTCCAGTAGGACCGGACACTGCCGCGACAAAACGTTTCTGTCTTTTGAGTTTTGAGGGTAAAAAAGATGTATTTTCTGTCCACAAAGACAAAAACTTCTTGACGGCAAGCAAAGAGAGAATGTGTTATGTGTTTTTTGTTTGTCAGATATGGATGGTTGGAAGCGTTTGTATACGTTTTTAACTGTAATATGATTATCGTATCTGAATTGAATTATGTTTTATCTACGACCATTGCAATAAGCACCAATTATGGTATTAAAATAAACATTATAATGATATACATTAAAACACCAAAAACCAAGCAGTACTCTAATGACGACTTTAGAGTACTGGAGTCACTTTAGAGTACTGGTTCTAGACCAATAAAAGCTCGGCATTTGACGGAAGTAGTGTCATAATAACAATTACGCAATTCGCACATCAGCTGATTGTTGCATTACGATTCATGTTTGAGTTTACTTATCCCATCAGCTGATTGTTCCACAACGATTCATGGTTCAGTCTGCTTATTTGCCTAACCTCAAATTTTAGTTGACCTATTCCATCAGTAAAAGTCATGAGTTTTGTTTAACTTCGGGGGAAATTTTGTCGTATATTGTTGGTCGTAGATAAAATAGTGTATGCAACGATTGTATTACGCCTTTAAGCCACTCGTGAGATATTTAGAACACTCGCTTCGCTCGTGTTCTAACTTACATCTCACTCGTGGCTTAAAGGCATTCATTATACAATCGTTGCATTAACTACTATTTTGTCAACTTATGTAAATGTTTTTAGTACGAAAAGTGTTAGTGTAGGACATGAATGAAATAGGCCTGCATTTGCATATTTTTATTCAATCATTCAACGCGACAAACCGATAAAAATTCTACACAAATTGTTATAGTCATTAGGATCCTATACGTATGCTACAATATTTTCTGTCGTAAATGTAATCCTATTGTTTGTAGTATCGAGGTAGCAAAGGTACACGTACACGTGTCTTATCAGGTTACTAACAAGTAATAATCAATGGAGAGGTGCTTATCAATAGCATTTGCTTTGCTTTATGATGTATTAATTTGCAAACTTTTCAAGCCTTTGGTTTTTATTAGGTTTTGTGATTACCAAGTAGACAGTAAAAACTAGCGTGGGTCGAGAAACGTGCGAGTTGTAGATTGGGAATCGACAAAACTAGCAAAACACGCTGTGTACATTTAGCATGATTTGAGAACAAGCGAACGGAATTGGTGCAAGCAGAAACTTTTCAGGATCCTATCACACTTAAGTACACTACCCACTGCTTTTTGTTAGTATATCACCGTCTTTATTCCGGATGCTGCAGCCCTCCTTCTGCAAAAGAGATGTTATTGTTTTATTTTATAGCAACAGCTGTCCTGGATAAAAATATAATTTTGGTCTAATGATTTCCCCTGTTATATTTCTTCTACGCGTCAAGAAATTTTATACGAATGACCACTCAGATCCTCTTGGCTTGAGCGCGAAATGAGTCAGAACGGAGGTTGGGGAGAGCACCTGGTGGCTTGGACTGGTGGAAGACCCTCTTGGGTTGGGCGGGAGATGGATGAGTCAGAACGGAGGTTGGGGAGAGCACCTGGTGGCTTGGACTGGTGGAAGACCCTCTTGGGTTGGGCGGGAGATGGATGAGTCAGAACGGAGGTTGGAGAGAGCACCTGGTGGCTTGGACTGGTGGAAGACCCTCTTGGGTTGGGCGGGAGATGGATGAGTCAGAACGGAGGTTGGAGAGAGCACCTGGTGGCTTGGACTGGTGGAAGACCCTCTTGGGTTGGGCGGGAGATGGATGAGTCAGAACGGAGGTTGGGGAGAGCACCTGGTGGCTTGGACTGGTGGAAGACCCTCTTGGGTTGGGCGGGAGATGGATGAGTCAGAACGGAGGTTGGGGAGAGCACCTGGTGGCTTGGACTGGTGGAAGACCCTCTTGGGTTGGGCGGGAGATGGATGAGTCAGAACGGAGGTTGGGGAGAGCACCTGGTGGCTTGGACTGGTGGAAGACCCTCTTGGGTTGGGCGGGAGATGGATGAGTCAGAACGGAGGTTGGGGAGAGCACCCAAGTGACTGGCTTGGACTGGTGGAAGACCCTCTTGGGTTGGGCGGGAGATGGATGAGTCAGAACGGAGGTTGGAGAGAGCACCTGGTGGCTTGGACTGGTGGAAGACCCTCTTGGGTTGGGCGGGAGATGGATGAGTCAGAACGGAGGTTGGGGAGAGCACCTGGTGGCTTGGCCTGGTGGAAGACCCTCTTGGGTTGGGCGGGAGATGGATGAGTCAGAACGGAGGTGGGGGAGAGCACCTGGTGGCATGGACTGATGTAATGAGCTTTGTTTATAAAAAGATGAATGCGCAAGGGTTTGTTTGATGTAATAGCTATTGAGCAGTTTATACACTCTTATAAAAGAAAAAATACTGATAGATTTCTGTAATCATTTGCTTTTCATAAGTTTATTGGGGAATAATTAAAGAGAGGAATAAATGGGAAAATGTATGTTCAGAATCACGGAACTTTAAAAATAACTAATCTGGTAAAAAAGGATAACTTGGTAAATTGCTTTACATGGATTGAACATTTTTTTATGCTGTTCCGAAGTATAATGTTCAAGTTTAAAAGAAACTTCATGGAGCGACGTCGCGGCGCGGCGTTGGTGTTGGTGTTGGTGTAGGTCTGTGAAAGCGAAGTCTGACCGCTAGCCCCCCTCCCCCCGGCACTAGCCGGTGTTCGCCTGCCAATTTGAATACATTAGACGAGCTGCATTCTAGCCTTCACTGCGAACAGAAAAGTCATCCGATCATTTGCTTTAATTAATCCATCGGTCTGTTGACCGTACGGTTTCTGATTGTGACACCTGTCCAACTTTTCCTAGCTAGAGCTCTTCGATTTAATAAATTATGCGCATCTCATCTTAGTTTTATAACAAGTAAAAATCACTAAAGTTTTTTTAGTGATTCTCTAATTCAGCAGTGAATTCAACTGCTTGTCATTTCTCTAACCTTTCCCCCAGCAAAATTTAATTTTAAAAATCGAAAGCACGTCCCTAATATGTATGTAAAATACCGTAATCAAGAAAACATAAATAAAGACGGAAATAAAAAGTATTCATATGTATTAATAGCCTCAATATAAAAAACACCCGCAGAATTCATGACGAAGACTATTTTTAACCGATAGGAAGTAATTCAAAGGAAAAGAATGTGGACAAATTAAAGGAATTCAATGTTTTAAAAATGGTAGATAAATTGCAATGGTTTTTATTTCATTATTGTATAATAATGTCTTTAAATAGTAGTACCTACAATACCTGACGTCTTTACAGTTTGCTTACAGTTCTAATCTTCAAAAGTCTCCCGGAAGTAATCTCAAATCTTTTTGTTTGTAGGAAGGTAATACATACTTTCTAAACTCTTTCCATAGTTGTAAGCAAAAAAGCTAGAAAGTGTAAATAAGCAAGAAATCAAAGCTCGTATTCAGTGGAGCGGCTGTTCACTCTAAGCTGTTAATTTGTTGCATAAGTATGCCTGTACTTGAGCCGGGCACGTCATTACATGAGATAAGATATTAATTATTGCACAGAATGCAAACTTATCAGCAATTCATTATTACGATTCGACATACTCTTATCGCTATCTGGGCGGTTAAAATAATGCTCGCTTATTTTAATTGTTTTTATTTTTTATGCCATGGTAAAAAAAATCATACTATTTTCAATCTTTTTTATTTAAATAGTTAGTTCATTCTGTGTAGGCCTATTTACTGTAAAAAAACCTCCGAAATGCAAATTCGGAGGTAATTACAATATTTTCTGTCTTATTGGTTGATTGTGTGTATTCAATGGTCTGAAAATGCGTGTACGAAGGAAAAAAATCACTCGAAATACAAATTTTAACCAGATTTTTTGTTTGAAATTCATTGCTGGTGATGGTGAGTTTATGTTTTTTATTTTGATTTTTGCGGATTTGTCACTGGTTAGTAAAAACATTTTTCAATTATTCGATTCCGCTTTGGAATGCTCTTAGCGCTTAGGAATTTTGTAAAGTCATAGAGAATATCCATCACAAAAGAGGGATAAACATTCCAAATTAAAGGGAGAAACTTGTTTTTACTAATCAGTACTAGCAAATTTCCGCAAAAATCAAAATAAACGAATTAATAGATAAAGAAAAACTTAAACTACCAAAAAACAATTTTCTTGGTATTTTAAGTTTGTTTTTGTTTTTTGACAAGTAAATTGTAATTATTACAATTCACCTGTAGAAAAACTTCTGGTCACTTCAACTTTCTGAAATGTTCTAATTATTGTTATTAATCTTTGATAAAAATCAAAATTTTGTGTCAGGTGAACGTATAAAGTTCCTCATACAATTGTTTTTTAAACCCTAAATAGGGTTTGTTTATATTCGTAAAAACAGTATTTTTTAGGCCTATTTAGTTTATTCGTGTTTTCTTTTGGAACTCAACTATTTTGCTGAAAAACACAAACAGGATTAAAGTAAGTTCGATAAAAAGCCGCTGACAAATTGATTATGGTGCCATTTGATGTATTAATTGTTGCGCATAACTAATCCAATTGCCATAACTTGTTGTTATTAACTGTTGCGTATAATAACAACTTTATTTTGCAAACGCATTCCAAATTCAATATTTTTCAGCCGAACATACTTAGTTTATCTTCAGTCGGTCTAATAGTGTAAAAATCTCTTCCGTGCAAACTTAAACAATGCCTGTGCTATTGTTCATTTAAACATTTCACTTTTATTCCCACATTATTGTTTTCGTGGAATGCTAACCACCGCAACTGTTTGTTATTTTACTACCACTGTTTACGCTCAAACGAAACGTTCAGCTGCAATTGCAGCCGCACTGCTTCGATAGTCATGCAAGTACCCAGTATGTATAACACGTTTCCGCTGTAAAACCCCTGAATGATGGCGTCTATTTCAGTCAAATCTCAACAATGAACAGTTAAGGTCGCGTTTCGCAACTTGGAGATTTGTAATTGCAAATTCGCTTCCTGCTCGGCCGTGAGACACTGTTCCGAGCGCGGGTTGTCGCCAGGTCCACTCGAGTCGGTTTTTTTTTAACAAATGCCATTTATATTTAACCTGGATTGGGATGGTTCTTATATATATATATATATATATATATATATATATATATATATATATATATATATATATATATATATATATATATATATATATATATGGACTATAACATCCATGGACCAGACTCTCGGATGTCAAACGAATAGTAAAAAGACACATACGTTTATATTATTCTCACTTTTTCCATAATTTAATGAACAATTCGTGCAGTTTAAGTGGAGGAAAAGGTTAAAAGAACTATTGTTACGAGTTATAGGACCTGTATCTTCAGTCATGGGCGTCCATCTTATTTTTTCCCAGGGAAAGGGGGGCTCATATCGGGCTCAATTAGGATGATCAGATGATGAGGGGGGTTACAACTACGGAAAGAGTTTAGAAAGTCCTGCAAACAAAAAGATTTAAGATTACTTCCGGGAAACTTTTGAAGATTAGAACTGTAAACAGTGGCTACTGGGCTTGATCCGCCCAGTGGCCCCTGGACTGTGAGGGGGCCGCACAAAGTACAAAATAAGGTGTACATAGTCCATTTTAGAGATCCTTAAAACTGGAATTGTCATATGAGTGAATTATGAATTATTAACAGATGATTTTGTTTATATAAAATGTTGAAGGTTATGTGGTTGTCTAGATAAAATTACTTGTTATTAGAATAGAATAGAATAGAATAGAATAGAATATATTTTTATTTTCTCAATAACAATAACATTACTATTTACATTACTACTAACATTATTACTACTACTACTACTAACATTATTACTTGGCTGTAAATAAAATCTCATAAATAAAGTCAAATATTTTATTGGTGGCAGCAGTAATACGTTAGACCTAAGCAAAACACTGTCGTAGATAGGTATAAATTTTTCAATTTGAGACAAAATTCAAGTGAACCTATAGACGTTTTTATTAATAGGTTACAAACTCAGGCAAAAGTTTGCCTATTTGGAGAAGAAAGTTTAATCAGAGATTTACTAATAATTGGTATAAATGACAATAAAATAAAAGAAAGACATTTGATAGAACCTGAATTAAAACTAGGAAGAGCAGTCCAATATTGTAGGGATCGAGAAGAAAGTGCTAAACAAGTAAGATTAATGCAGGATAAAGACAGAAATTGTCAATATAATTAATCCGACTCATATTCTAATGAGCCGGGCCTAAACAAAATTAATAAGTCTACCTTTAGCCATCAGAAAATTAAGCTATTTAGTAAATGTCTGATAAACCATGCTTTTGGACGGTGCCCAGCGTGGGGTAAAATATGCCTTAAATGCAAAAGAATGAACCACTTTGCAAAGGCCTGTAAGGCCAAAACGTTAAATTCAGTAGATTTAGCGGAAAACGAAAATTTTATAGAAGATAAAGACGATACTGTCAAGGATGGAATTGACGTTTTAACACTTAAATCTGTTTTTACCGTAAATCCACACAACAATGAATGGAATCAAGCGTTGCTCATTAATGGTACAGAAGTATCTTTTAAATTAGACACAGGGGCAGAAGTAAATGTCCTGCCATTGAGTGTGTTCAATCAACTTGCTTATCCAGATAATTTGAAACCAACAAAAAAGTGTCTAAAATCCAACTCTGGCCATGAAATAAATGTGGGAACTTGTGTGTTAGACTGCAAACCTGTGTTAGACTGTGTTTGGATAACAGTAACTAAATTTTCAAGATATAATTTTATGTAGTTAACGATACAAGCTGTCCCATTTTGGGGTTGGTAACATGTCAAAAGCTTAAATTATTTCTAGATTTAATTCAGTGAAAGGATCTAACTCAGTCATTTTCAACGAGTTCGCGGATGTCTTTAATGATACTCTAGGAAACTGCCGGTATTATATGACATTAAACTTAAGGAAGATGCAAAACCGCAAATAATACCCACCAGACCTGTTCCAAAAGCTCTTACAGAAGCAGTTAAAAATGAAATTGATAAAATGGTTAAGGAGGGTGTACTTGAAGAAGTTACAGAACCTACAGACTGGGTTCACCCTATTGTTATTATTAAGAAACCTAATGGGAAAATAAGAATGTGCATAGACCCAAGAACTTTGAATAAAAGTATTAAAAGAGAGCACAACAGTATGCCAACAATACAAGGAATATTGTCAAAGTTGGAGGGTGCTAAATATTTTTCCGTGCTTGACGCTTCTTCTGCTTTTTTACAAATTCCCTTAACAAAGGCTAGTTCCCTATTATGTACTGTTGGGACACCTTTTGGAAGAAATCGATTCTGTAGGCTCCCTTTTGGACTAAACAGCGCTCCAGAAGTGTTTCAAAAAGCAATGGATGGTGTTATACTTGGACTAGATGGAGTAATTGCGTATATGGACGATGTGTTAGTGTAACACTTTAAAGGAGCAAGATGAAAGATTGACGGCTTTCCTAAAGAAGGCAAGGTCAAGCAACTTAAAACTATCAAAGGAAAAGAATCAGATTAGAGTAGAAAGAGTAACATATTTAGGACACAAATTGACACCTGAAGGCATGACTGTGGTAGACTCAAAAGTAGAAGCGATACAGAAATACCCTACTCCTATGAATAAATCAGATGTTCAAAGATTCTCAGGAATGGTAACATATTTAAGCAAGTTTGTACCGAACATGTCTGATAAAACAGGAGTATTGAGGAAACTAATCGGTAAGAATAGTGAATTTAAGTGGTCAGACAAAGAAAAACAGTTTTTTGACCTCCTGAAAGAATCAGTAATTAAAGCACCAGTACTCTCTTACTTTGATGACAGTAAAAAGTCTGTTCTTTCAGTCGATGCAAGCTAATACGGCCTAGGTGCAGTTCTCCTCCATGATGGTAAACCCATAGGTTATAGTTTGGTATCCTTAAATGACACTCAACAAAGATACAGTCAGATAGAAAAAGAGCTTTTAGCTGTAGTTAATGGATGTAAAAAGGTTCATTATTATTTATTTTCTTCCGAATTCGTGATTGAGACGGACCACAAACGTTTGATTGGACTTTTAAATAAACCAATTTCATCGTTGTCCCCTAGGTTACAACGAATGGTTATATGGAGTTGTTAAGGTACAATTTCACTATTGTACACATTCCTGGAAAAAAACATGTTTGTGGTAGATTCTTTGTCTAGAGCACCTCTAGATAAACATATAAACACTGATTACCTAGAAAAAGGAGCTCAAGTTGTTTATTCCCTCGTATCTGCTAGTGATGAGTTCCTTAAACGAATAAAAGTATCGTTGGAAACAGACAGTGAACTTAAAAAAGTTTCACATTATATTACAAATGGATGGCCAATTCACAGACAAAATGTGGACATGGAGGCAAGACCCTACTGGGAGAAGAGATCTGAACTACATAATATATCAGAAGACTTAATATTTTTAGGAGATCGTCTAGTAATACTAAGTGAGATGCGTCATGAGGTTTTGATGCAAGTGCATGCTTCACATCAAGGCATTAATTCACGCCAAAGAAAAGCAAAACTGTGTATTTATTGGCCAAGAGTGATGAGTGACATCAGGAATTGGTTGAACAATGTACAATCTGTCAATCTTATCAGTGGTAAAATACTAAACAGCCCCTAAACCCGTACCCAGTACCACAACTGCCTTGGGAAGAGTTGGGAATTGATTTGTTTCACTTGGACAATGCTAACCATTTGATGGTGATTGACTATCACTCCAAATTTGTTGAGATACGGAAAATGAACCGTACTAATGCCGAAAGTGTGACTAATATTTTAACTCAGATTTTTAGAACACATGGGTTGCCTAGTGTGATACACAGTGACAATGGACCACCTTTTAGCAGTGCAAGCTTTAAACTGTTTATGGAGAGATATAACATTAAACACATTACTTCTTCTCCACACTATCCAAGATCAAACGGAATGGTAGAGAGTGTTATACAAACAGTTAAGTCAATGTTAGTGAAAACTAAATCATCAAAAGGAGATTTAAATTTGGCTATAGTTGAGTATATCAGTACTCCGAAAGAAAATCAGAAAACTCCATCACAGATGGGAAGAGTACTGAAAACTGTATTGCCTCTACAAAAAAATATTTTAAAACCACTCTACCTAACAGAAGGAACTGTAGAGAAGTTACAGGATATACAAAAGAAACAAGAGATATTTTACTGCCGAAGAACTGACAAACTAAGGGATATGACC
Organism: Flexamia atlantica; assembly: GCA_035578135.1. Classification (NCBI taxonomy): domain Eukaryota; kingdom Metazoa; phylum Arthropoda; class Insecta; order Hemiptera; family Cicadellidae; genus Flexamia; species Flexamia atlantica. The sequence continues at coordinate 159,733,300 of JAQJVK010000001.1, forward strand.
GAAAATGATCTGGTATACATGCAAAAAGGAATTAGAAGATGGTTCCCTGGAATCATTGTTAGAAGAGATGAAAACCCAGACTCGTATATTATTAAAACAGTTGAAGGGGTATATAGAAGAAATAGAATACATCTCCGGCCAAGTAAAGGGAGGGTGTAGAAGAACCCAAGTCCAAATCCAACAAACTAAAAAAAGGACATGTCATATGAGTGAATTATGAATTAATATCTGGGGACCGAGCTTCGATCGGGGGAAAGCAGTGACATTTTCAAATGTACATGTTCATATTGCTCCCCACAATGACAATTAGCTTTGTAATTTGATTTACTGAGGTTTAACTTTTGTTCATTGAATTTATTCGGTCTTTGTTTTCTAATCGATGCTCTCATTGCTCGTTTCACTGGCCAAGCGCTGTGACGAATGTTGTATATCCCAACGGTGCCTTCATGAATTGCTCGACACTGCCATTCGTTAACAGATTACAACATCACAGAAAATGCAAATTATATGATCTTACTTCACAAATAATCGATCTTCTATATTATTAATTCTCTAAGCGATTTTTTAAATCAAAATTGTGAGAGTTTGCCAGCTCGCAGGATGACAGGAGATGGCTCAAATGGAAGGTCTCGGCCCCAGGAAGTCGAGAAAAATAGCAGGTCCAAATATACCAGAAAATGAGAAATAACGAAAAATATCTTCCATTAAAATGCATTGGTATTGAAAAGATTGAAAACGTCTGCTTTGTTTACATTAAACATGTGGTTAATGCTTGATTCAAAACCATATAGTAGATGTTGACATGTGGGATTTGTTTCAAAATGCAGCTAACTATGCACGTTCAATAACAAAAATATTTTAAATTTAAGATTTTCTGATTTTATAATAATTAAGGGTTTGAGTTTTTCATAATTTAAAATTATAAAAAGTTAAGTACTTTTGTTTAGTTTATGTTATAACGATGCAGATTTCAATCTGGGTACGTACCTCCGTCTTCAGTCCAATACTATTTTGTAACAATAAAGGTGTTTATTGTTACAAAACACCTTTATTGTTACAAAATAGTATTGGACTGAAGACGGAGGTACGTACCCAGATTGTCAATAACGGTTCAAGGGGCTAGAAACATGAATTTTAAGATGCAGATTTAATACCAAATAATCTATATATATATAATATAAATATAAATATATATATATATATTTTTTTATAAACGCCCACAATTTCTTCGCAAAAATTTCGCTTACGTAATTAACTAATCATACTTCATTGTTACAAGTGAAACCTGGGAATCCGATTCAAGACATTTTAAGTGATCTGAATCCGTTTTACAATAATATAAACACTTTTAATTTTCAGAAAATTGAGTAAAAAGCTAAAATTATTAATCAGACATAAACTAATTGTTTGTTGAAGTTTTGGGAAAGGAAACAAAGTTATGTCCGTTGGGCGTGATTTTTCGTAACCCAAAAACTATCAAAATGAGATTGTTTTTCTGATCTCGGGTGAACGGAGCATCTCCATGAAAGATGTGGGAATCGATAAAAAACCATCGCACGAAAGGCCAAATCACCAGTCACGGTCAAATGACCCGAGCGAATTTGCAGCAAGATGCTGGATATTTTTCAAACTTTTAGAAGGTGGTTGAACCCCTGAAAGCCTTGTAAAATGAGAACGGTATATGATTCTTTTCAAAAATTTTTTCGCTTTGAAAATATTACCCAAATTATATTGTAGTAATTAAGGTTGCATCTCCAGCCAAGTGGCTACTTTAGAGACATCTAAGATGTGTACGATTTGGAAATGTAAAACACAATCAAATTATTTTTTCACAGCACGAATCTTTGAAATTTTTGAATATATAAAAACAAAAATTACAAACAGAAAATAGCAACTTATAGGCCTATTTCAAAGAATTTATCTGTTATTATTATTTTAAATAAAATAAAACTATAAAAACCTGTTGAAACACCATTCTTCCTAATAAAAATCTGAATCTAGGGGGGGCACCCCTTGCCCACATTGATGGACGCCTGTTTTCAGTAGCCTCCAATTTATAGAGGAGTGATCATAAAATAAGCTCGTTATTGAGAACAAGTCACTTTCCTGAAAACCATGCCAGTATTTTACTCAACTGACTGGTCATTTTTGTCAGTTCATTAATGAAGTGACGAATAACGAATGAACGCTCGATAAAGAGCGTTATATCCCGACCGGGCGCTACTGGGAACCATCCCATCAATTGGCTCGGGTCACTGAGTCAAGTCTCAGACCTACGCTTGAAATCACTTCATATGATAGAAAATTTCGTATTTTTACATAATGTGAATATAAATATAAGAACCAATGCAGTTGAATAAAATTAATTCGGATTAAATTAACATGATTTTAATACCAAACACAGTTTTACTTACTCCTTTCTCTATAACACTAGTGGTCTAATGAGGGAAAATTCAAACAATCTTCATTTATTACAGCACAAAATATCTTCATAGCAAACTGAATCTACTTTAAAAATATCTAGCCCACCACATGGTTTTCTATCAGGTATCAGCATCACATGTTTTATGTAAACAAAGCAGACGTTTTTAGATCCCCAATGCTTTTTAAACGGCAGATATTTTACGTTATTTCTCGTTTTCTGATGAATTTCAAGCAATTTCATTATTTTTCCCGCCATCACGGAATAGAGACCTTTAATTTGAGTCCACTCCCATCTTTCTACGATTGACGCCTACAATTTTGACGCAAAGAATCGCCTTACGAAATTAAATATATGATGATAGAGACAAGTTAATCAGGAATCTGATACAAATGAAAGAAGTTGAAATATTTTAAATATCACTTTTAATCACTGCTGTGTAATCTATGAAATGCATTCTTACGAAAACTTCATTTGGTCGCTTAAAGGAAAGTTGATGCATTTACTTTGTCAGTCTCGTTTATCTTACATGGGTTCATGAAGGAGAATTTTGTTACACTTTCATAGAGAGATGTACATCCCGTTACTTTATTCAACTTTTTATACAATGAAATAATAGAACTTGAATACATCCGATTTTTAACTGTGTACAGTAAAGATTTCTAAATGTGGACATCTTGATTCTTGAACGCTAATTCAAATATTCCAACAAAACCAAAGCTTACTCCACAGAATTATAGATCTGGTCGACTAAACGTTAATTGTCAAATACATTCCAAAAGAACAGTCATAGCTGCGGTTAAAATGAACAGTAACGATAACTTGGTACATTTTATTGAGGAAGCTCGTTATCAATGCATTTACATACAGCGACACTCAGCAGAGCTGTGTGTCGTGAACAGCATACAATAGTGCTGAAAGACCTTCACAAAATAAAAACTCGGTACTAAACTGTAGCCAATAATCCCTACTTTACTAGAAAAGACAATTTTGCCCAAGGCCTCTTAATGTCAAGTCAAATCCCCAACACTTGGTTCAACCACAGATGAAGAAGTATACAGATTGGCAACCTAATGCACTTTTGCGTGCCCGTTTTTTTGCGCGGCGTCAAGTTTGTTAGGTCGTTTTGCCGCACACATTGCATTGGTGTCAAAGTTATTAATGGCTATATTTGTTCTTTGGGACTTGAAGATTTGATATTGACGAAATTATACTTGATACCAATGCAATATGTGCGGCAAAACGACATAACAAACTTGACGCCGCGCGAAAAAACGGGCACGCAAAAGTGCATTGGGTTGCCAATCTGTGTGGTTCAACTAGCTATAGAAACAACCGGCAGGGATTAATTTAGGCCGTTCGTTTCTCTCTGCATCTGACATAGGTAATGCGGTGATATTTTGTGCGTTGTGGTTTAGTCCAGGAATTTTAGGCATAAAAAAGTGAATCGACCTAATAAATCCTGATGAAGTCGAAACTACGCACAGATGTTAAGTAACCATCCTAATTAAAAAGTCAAAAGTCCCTGTAAATCTCTTCTGTGTTCCAGCCGCTGAAACCCCCATTCCCGGAGCGTGTTTCTATATAAATTTTTACAATCATCACACAACCATAAGAGGTACGAAAAAAGTGTGAATGCTTTTTTGTAGAGAACTAAATTTTCAATAAAATGAGTATAAACATGTAGGCCTATAAGAAATATTTAAAATGACGAATGATATAATAAATTTTCTAAAATGTTATTCTAATACCTCTTCCACAAGAAAGACATAAATTTTATGTAAAATTCATCCCCAAGGGGGCGAAGCTCTATGATCTTCATGAATCTTAATAAATTATAGCCATAGAATCCTGTAAAAATATTCAGTTATTTGAGACCTCAATCATGAAAATTGGTTCACTATAAAGGCGTGGGTGAGCTCACAATAAAAGTATAAAGAATCTTAACAATATTACCAAAAGGACTCATTTTCGTGAGTTTACCCACGGCTTTACTATGAACCAATTTTGATGATTGAGGTGAGTTTATTTGATCTTAATTAATAACTTATTATTAATTAAGATCAAAGGGTTTCGCACCCTTGAAAATGTAATTTACGTAAAACTTTACATGTAATTCTTATGGCAGAGGTATTATAATTACATTTTAGAAAATTCATATCAGCAGTTTTTTCCAAATTTCTTGTACAAATTTTGTCCGCAATAGGTTCTGAGTTCCCTAAATAACTGCAGAGCTTGAGCTACATACAGTGCAATGTGACTTTCAGAGTTATAAATTAAATTGGGCGAGTAAAAATGCCAGGAAATATGAGATATCAGAGTGCAGTATTCTGTTAGGTGCAGGGGCTGAAGCCTAGGAGCAGCACCACAAGTTTGTCGCGATCTGATAGCCCTGCCGCTCTGTCATCATCATCACCGCCGTCAATCTAGACTTGTGATCTGCGTAATCTGCGGAGAACACCTGCTTTTGTATGTTATTGGGGGGGTTATAACACTCCCTACCTGATTGTTAGGGAGACCCCGCTCCGCGCTGAGGTAATTTGATCGCGAGATTTAAATGTTGTATCATGTCGAGTAAGCTGATGTTTGCATTTTAACGTCGTCATAATTATTCTGTCTTATCTGTATGTTTTTCAAAAGTAAAAGGTCATGTTCCTCATGTTAAGCTTATCTGGAGACAAACAGTTTTTTTGGGGCTGTGACAAACAGTTTCCTTGTAAGTGTAAGTCAGACGTGTTTATGGTAATGTGTATGAAAGAAGTCCCCTGTAAACTACAGTGAAACGGACAAATTTGAAATAACTGCAACAGGATCTATCTTTGTTTTGACTGCTTACCACTTCATTTCATAGTATGCATTTGGTCACATTAGTTAAAACGGTGAATTCGATGTCACAACGGTTACTAATAATAAGATATTCTATTATCGTATGGGGGAAGGGGAATTTAGACATAATATTAAGATTGCAAAAGAAAGCCGTCAGAACACTGGTGGGCCTCCCCCCTAAAGCCAGTGAAGATGCTTTTGTCCAACCTGGACTAATGACAGTTCTGTCTCTTTATATCTTAGAACTTATAATTTACATTTAAACACAAATCATTCAACCACCCCAAAAAATCATTCATATCAAACAAGAAAAAAGAAATGTTTGCGGAATATCATATATTGTCACTTTTTGGACAAAAACCAATCTATGCGGGGTTTAAATTAATGCAATTTCTCCCCAAAGAATTAAAAACATCAATAAAATTTATTTTTTTTAACCGGCTCAAACTTCACCTGGTCCAACAATGTTTCTACGACGTTGATTCATTTATAAAAACAATAGCAGCTAAGCCCAGTTTTCCAGTTGGATTCTTTTAATTTTTCTTAGTAATAATCATCATATTCTTTGTTTGTGACCTACTTTGTTAGGCACCCTGATAAATCCAATTTCCCTGATACCATCATGGAGAAGGGGACCACAGATGCTACGGGATGTAAGATGTAACATGTAAGTAAGATGTAAGACTTTTATTGACCATTCAGTAATATACATTATTACTGTAGTCTCGTCGAAATAAATTTAATATTAGCCTGAAGGAAATATGTCCATAATTATGTCAACCTTAAATGTGACATAACTTAGCTTTTATGGAAAAAACATTAAAATTCTTAATTTTATTTTTATTTGATTAGACAATCTATTTTTGTTTTTATTTTTTTGTTAGAAAAACAAACATGGCATTCTATTGTAAAGCTTTAGAGCAATTGTGTTATAATACTTTTGAGTTATGCTGAGTCTACATCAAGATAAACCGATCTTGTTTCCGGTTGTGGTATAATGATCATTATAAAAAGATCTGGACTTTAAACTATCTATATATTGCCTTACAAGCATGACAATTTCATGAATATTTAAGTTAATAACAGTAAATAGCCCCATTTCTACGAACAAGGGCATACAGCGTTACAGTCTGGAGGCGCCAGCTTAATTCTGACTGGTTTCTTCTGGAGGATCAGAAGGACCACCTCACTGATCCCAGTGTCATTACCCCTTACGAGTAGGCCATACCTCCAATGTTCTCTCACAAAATTCATGACAGTCCACTCTTAAGTACGTATCAAGTACTCCCTTATTCTACTTAGAAAAAGTGCAACTCTGGATAACTTATTACAAACTAATTCAATATAGTCTTTCCACGATAAATCACAATCAATGCCAATATCTTGTTGGGTAAATTTCTCAGAAAATTGATCATTTAGACATTTCTTATTTACCGAAATAAACATGTTTTTTCACTATTTAACTACAATCCTTTAACATTAAACCAGTTAACAGCGTCATCGAAACTCTAGGGGTCCCAAAACGAAACGACCATGAGACCTACGGTAACAGCTTCACCCCAATAGGAGAAATTCGCTGATAAAAAAGTGGTGTGTTGGCGTAGTACGTGCTACGGCTAAAACCACATGTCGTAGCCCTTGATTTTAGTGTCAGATCAAAGCTTGGAATCGTGTACCATGGTGGTTGGGCTTTTCAATAACTTTTAGGGCTTCGCCAAATGACCATTTTAAGGGATCCATGGCGTAATCTTAGGAAATTCTCTTGGTAAGAGATGGGTAAGATTTGTATGTATAAAAACTACAGTAGTTTATAGTTTGAAATAGTTCCAATTATTGCCAACAGAATGTAGCACATTCTAAACCAATGAAAAGAAAAGAATCTCCCGGGCAAATCTGGGGTTAACAGGTAGCGTCTCATTAAAAGTACATTAACGAAACATTCACAGGTAATTCACTGGAAAGATCGTGTCGATATGTTAGGTAAAATTAATGTTTCCGAATGAATACTTACTAAAATAAAGTTGTAGTCTATTGTAAAATAAAAAAATGAAAGGATTTAATATGAGTACACAATATAATGTTTTATGCACGATAACATATAAATAAAAAAAATATATATATATTACGTTCTTACATGTAATATATTAATGTATATACAGTATATTACATTAATATACGATAATTCGAAAATAAAAATAAGTGAACACCAATTGAATTTAAATGTGGGAAAACAATGCCTGGGGGTCCTCGAAATAATTTTGAATAGTTCATTTTTTGGTACAGTAAGTGATGAGAACTCCCAAGCGATACTCACACTACGCGTAACAAAGCAGCGCCAGCGGCCAGCGGCCAGCGAGTCGGCGAGTCGGCGAGAGGCGCGGCCGCGGTCAGTTGGCACGATCGCGATCTCTGACGTGGGAGGCTAATAATTACGGAACAGAAAAAGCGACCCAACAAGCGGTCTGCAACTTTGTCGCGACGATCGAGCGGGGCCTCTCGTAGTCGACGCCGCTCGTGGCGGCCGGTGCCTTTCTGAGCCGCCGAGATCGTGTTTTTAGCGTACGAAGCCACTATGAGTTCTTTAAACAACATTATAAACACTAAAATAAAATGTTAATGATTACAGTAACGATTATTTTAATACTATCACTGTTTTACTTTCTGGCGAATACAGTAAAAACTTGTCTGCTGTCTGTAGTTACCGGTAATCTTGAAATTTCAAGCTGGCACAGAAATGTTTTCTTTCACAATCTTAAGACGAATTAATTATAAATAGGGATAAGGAAAACAAAAAATAACTTCACATACTAAATGATTCTCACTACTTTTGATTTAGAATGTGAAGTTATTTTTTGTTTTCCTTATCCCTATTTATAATTAAATTCGTCTTGAGATTGTGAAAGAAAACATTTCTGTGCCCTAAATACAGACCTTTTAGATCAAGCTGTTTTTCCTGTCGAGTTGTGTACCGAAATTGACATTTGTGGCATGTTTTGGTACTTGGACGCCTGGAGCTCCCATAGTTTCCTTAAACAATTTTTAAATAATTCTATGTTACGGTATTGTCTCAACATAACAAACAAATAAAGGGCGAAGATTAAAAAAACATTATTGTTGATACCCTTAATATTTTTGCAGCATATAAACTCAGTCTTGTACATTTCCTAATTATTTAACCATTGATCATAAAGAAAAAAATACATATAATGATTAAATGATTTAACGTATTCTATAAAAATATACTGTAACTGTGCGAAAGCACATATTAAATTTTATAGCACGAATTTTAATTACATCTACTCGTCTTTTAAATTACTTTTTTTAAGATAATCAACAAATCTGGAATTTAAACAAGCTCAAGTTATGTGATTTTGCTCCTTGTTCAAAGCAGTCTTACGAAGGGAATTTATAAAGATAAATTTGAATGTACATAATAATACCGAGATGACATATCAGCCTTGACCTTTATGCGGAAAATTACTTACACGCGCTTTACACAGCCACAATAATACGCTTTGATTGTTTATCTTTTCCCTACGACTTTGGCGTTACACGTGGTTAATACCATAATCTCAAGTTGCGGCAATAAAGTGCAATTTTAATGGGACAGGTGTCCGGGCCCTAGATAGCAGCGACAAAGTAGTCGCGATCGCGCCGCCACAAGGTCAGTCAGCCCGGTTATGAAACGGTCTCCACGTGGCGAGTGCATCATTGCACATTGCGCGCAAGCTGCAAACACTTTGTGTACACAAGTTGGCAGGCGCGCGTGCACAATTTATAAACTCGGACTTGCCAAGAACCCTTCTTCCTCCGCGCTAGATATAGAGACGTCTCTGATTTTACGTTGGCCGCGACTTTAATAATAGAAGTGCAAACGACTCTGCCGTATTCGTGTAAGGGTGTTTTAACTCAGTTTTTAATGATGTTTTTATGCGAGATGTTTGGCTTGTTGAGTGTTTTTTCATTACGCATTCATTATACCTTATACCTGAACAAGGCCGGCTAAGCTCAGGAATTCCGAAATACCAATAAGAAACAAAGCAAACAAATAAAGGTAACAGAGAAAAATCAGAGAATGAGTTCATATACTGCATACTTAAAAAAAAAAATGTCCGAAAGACTTGTATTCTCAATAAGGGACTGCACAATCACGAATGTCTAGGGCAAAGAAATCCAGAGCTGGCTTTAGTTAATAATTATGGCCAACTGACGAAGCCGGACCACCTCTACTCCAGGACTAAACATTACCGTTCAATGTAGCAATCTGAATTACCAAAGTGTTGTAGAAATAAACGGTACTACATTAAGGTTGATCGTACACGTACTTATTATAAATCTTTTAATTGTTATAGTTACAACACAATAGAAGCAAGAAACTAAATGTTTAAAACTTCCATTTCACTTGTATGCCCAGCGAATCATACGATAACCCACACTCTCTCGTTGCAGCCAATTAGGCAGTAAAAACGTCTGTGCCGTCATCTAAGCAGCAGTCTAGGTCGATGAAAACCCGGTTAGCCGGGTAAGGCTATGTTTTTGCAACAAGTAGTAGAGGAATTACAATGTAGCGAGCGAGAGTGAGACGAGAGCATACAAAGTAGCCGAGCCAGTTTGATATACGGCTGGTCAGGCGTTGAGGAGGCATCGCTCAGTCACTGATTCTCCTCGAGTCGAACACGGCAGAGTGTAATAATAACCTCACCTGTCCCGGTCATTGACTCTTTGTTGAATCAGTGATTGATTTTCCACCGAAAAGAGATTGTTTCCCACTTTGAAGTTGAATAATCGGTACGATTGCGTATTCTAAATATCCTGATTTTGTCATTATTTTTTCCTGATGGCATTACCCTACCTGTACGTTAACGTTTTATCCAAGCCGAATGTGATGGGGACAACTCACATTATGTAACGTATCGTTATCTAAATACCTTTCTCACCAAGCACGCCTGAAAGTTTGAATACCACCCTTAGCATTTCGTTAAACAAAAAATGTTTTATCCAGATTTTTTGAAAGTATGTCTTTTTTTTGAACTTTATTGACATTATTGGATGATATTATTATAACAAAAACCTACTCTGATATTGTTAAAACAAATCAAACCGTGGATGTGTGAATCGTCATGTGTGAATGTGCGACCACTTCAGAAGAGCAGCGATGACAAAAAGTTCTAACTTAAAAGGGACCGTAAAATTTGCTAGCTCTGAAAACGTTGGTAAAACATCATCGGTCGTAAATGTCTCCGTTGCTTTTGTGGATGACAAAATAATCTCTTGGATTACAATTATGAATTTGCAGTTATAGACAAAGAAATTAAATTGATACATTATGAAATGAGTTCTTTTCTTATCAGCTACAGTATTATAAGTTATGCAGTAAATGGCTTGGAAATGATTTGTCATGTCAATCAACAATACTCCGCTACCTAATACTTATGAGCATAATATTCTATTATTATGTTACAGTAAGACAAACAAATTCACTGGAACTGTATATTTTGATTGAGTGAAGGTACTTAAACGTGAAGTAGTTTGAACGTATAGTACACAATTTCAATGATTATTTTCATGCAAAAGATTTTTATAATGCGACTAATGTAATTATATTATATACTCCCCTTACTCGAAAACAGTAGAGAGCGAAATGAACAAAATGATTGGTGTTAACCTAATTAATTGTGACCACATTCTTCTTGATTTATTCTGTGAAATACTACCAAAAGTGGTTAGCATGCCACTTTTGCAGTCGCTTTCAGCACTCTCCTCACGACTTGTTCGGTTGGAACTACCCAGCCAGTTTGAGGTTAACCAGTCAGTCATAGCCACAACGGTGGTGCAACGTGCGACTGCGCGACGACGCGGTGGCAGCGCGGCGCGGCGCGGCTACGGTTTCCTGGACGCGCAATAAATGCGTTGCGGCTTAGATGCTTTTATGAAGGTCAAAAACGTAGCATCCTAGGTGGTTTCCTAGACTAGAATATACACGTGCTTAGAATTATACACGACCGTGTGCAACATGAGTTCACATATATCAGAGATTACTTGCTGGTGCTCTAAACTTTACGATAATTTAGATAATAATAGAGTGTGCGAGTAGTGATTTTTTAAGTCGAGTCGAGTAAAAAAAACTTGCGAGTTTCGAGCTTTTTTCGAGTCGAGTATTTTTAAGAGTAGAAAGCAACTAACAGCTGCATATTTCTACATAATTACCATTTAATGAATAAAAATTAGTAATAAAATACAATGTAATATTTTTACATAGCAAAATGAAGATTCAAGAGTACCTACTCTAGATTTATTAAATAAGAATGTTCCCGTTATGCTAGCCTGATAAGGAAGACTGTACTTTGGAACCAATAAACCGGGTGAACAATCTGATTTCTCCTGAAATGAAACTGGCGATTGAGGTAGGTGTATTTCATAAAATACTTGATAACTTACGGTAAATAAAAACCGCACCCAATATGTTTACAAGCATGGCCGTCTCTAGATGGCTATGGTCTTAGCCATCTCCAGTAATAAGGCCGCAGCCTTCGACCTGGCAACGTCGCTTCTCAAGGGTTTTTTGCATAGTAAAACCATTGACTTTCCCTTACAGAGCCAGCTGGTTTCAAGTAAACAAAAAATGGTGCCATAAGAGAGTATGGATAACCAAATCAGCTGAACCCTTAGGCGCGATGTTGCCATTTACTAGCGTCGCGGCCATGTACTAGAGATGGTTATGCTATGGTACAAGTCGTTTTACTGGACGCAAGATAATCATTAAACAATATTTCAGTAAACAATATTATTGGAAAAAACACCCTCATTACTCTAAAGTTCAAGTCGAGTACAGTTACCGTTTAGTCGGGGTTTTATTGCACTAGTCATCATTAATAAGCATCGTGCTGCGGCTTTTACTGCTCTGAAAGCAGTCGGCCAAATACGCAGATATTGATGCGAAGCGTATTAGATGCGTGCGTACTAGACACATAGCTAGGAAACCACTTACACGGAACTCTACAAGGCTGCGTATGGATTCGCTTACGCAGCGCATCTGATGCGCGTCTAGGAAACCGTAGCCATAGCGAACTATCTTTGTCTTGTAAGATTCTTATCCAGACATAACAGATTACATAAAGGCATAGATTGATCATGTACAGCATCCCTACCATATTACACAAGGATTACATTACATTAAATTTATTATACTAGATGACCCGACAGACGTTGTCCTGTCTTCTTTATGAATAATTTGTTTAGTTTGAATAAATAAATATCAAAATTAGTCACACCAACAACATAGCTTTTATTCTGAAGCTTTTTTAATATGCAACATTGTTAGTTTTGTTTTCTGGCGCAAAAATTATTTTTTCAGCGTTCCGACACGGGAACAGTCGACATACAATTGGCCATGTGAAAATCATGGATTTTCAAGGTTGTTTACACAAACATTCAACGACTGTCCATTTCATTCGGACATTGCAAATGGAAGCTGCTGGAAATTGTTGCCGCTTAAAATCAAATCGTTTTGAATTATTTGGATACGTGGAATAAAAACGTCTTCACCTTTGTAGTTTTTTTTTTTTGCGAAATCGTTGCCTCAATTATGTTGTTAATTAATTTTTCATCGTCAGCTGAGTGCCATTTCAAAACCATAGTGAGTTAATGCTTCGCAACACAATAATTAATTACTGAACCGACTTTTAGCTGAATGGATATTCTTCATTATATAAGCTGATTTCACATAATCAATTTCATTCGGTTTTATCCTCTCAACCAACCAAATAAGGATGTGTGTGTGTGTTTCAACCCGCGTTTTTGCCATTCTTCTGAATACATCCCACAATGCGTCTCACCGAACATGCAATGCTTATAGCAATAAAATCCATGAGGAACTTCATTTTCTTTTAAAACCTCTTGTGGTAATATGGCGATCAATGGAAGATTGGCCAGGAAATAATTCTTGTAGAATTTCTGACCAATTTGAATTGCACGTGAATGTAATAAACAAATCTGGCGTACCATAATGACGTACATCCAACTTAGCATCATGAGCGCACTCATGCTCATATATGTCGCGGACTTTCGACGTATGTTGCTGGGAGAATAGTCACTCTGCCGTCTTTAAATGAATTTCAATCAGTATTTGTAGAATCCCCAAGATGTACATACTCCACAGAACGGAGTTTTGCCCGGTTCAACCTGATATGCGCCAATCGTGTCAATTGTAGTTGGCCACTGGTGCAGCACATTACACGGGCTTCATTTTTAAACCTATAATCATTGCAACTGTTCACACAATGTTCATTGAGCCAATAGCAAGTACAGTAGACCCCCTCTTAACCGACCCACTCGGGACCGGACCTAGGTCGGATAGCTTAAAAGGTCGTTTAAAACGGGTAATCCCTTAAATATCTAAAAATGAAAGCTCTAATCATTTAGGGTTCTGTTAACATCATTATAAAGCTGTTCGTTTATTATTTAGAAAATAAACTATAACTATCAACCTATATTCCAAAATAATTACTGTAGAAATACGGTCAAAACAAAACTTTTTTATAAACTAAATAGTAGACGTGTTAAAAAACGTTCTTATGTTAACACCTTTAATTACGTGTTAATATGTTTTTAACAATTCTTGCGATATTGATTGTCTGTACGTTTTCATGAATTAACAAATGCTGTATTCAAAATATTTTAACCCCTAACTACCTGTAGAGTTGAGCCTAACGTTCCCATCGCCGAGTATGGAAACGGAAATGCCACAATTCCTATAAAAGGGCGGTTAAACCGAACTATTCTAAAAATGAGGTCGGTTAAAACAAACTTTAATATTTGATCAGCAAGGGCGGATAGTCCGATCATCGGTTAAAACGAGGTCGGTTAAGAGGGGGTTTACTGTATTGGCAATAAACTGTAATCGATCGTCGCGTTATAATTGAACGCAGCTCAAAGGGGATTGAATATCCTCGTTGATGGTTTAGATTAAATAAAGCACATTCGTCTTCATTTTGAGACTAGTTTTGCTTGTCATTTTGACTTGCCCGAAAGTGTCCTACACTCATAGCACTGCGTTCTCTACGGCCCAGGTTGTTGCGTCGAGGGTAACGTGGCATTTTCAAGAATCAGGATAATACTGAATCAATGTTACATTAAACTTAAAATATAGTCATGATTTTGGTGAACTATGAGCTCAAAACACTTCTCAACCTCTCTGGTCAAATAAGAAACTGCAGTTTTTCACACACTCATATAAGGCTTGCAATATGAATTTTTCTAAAACCAAACAAAACTAGGAGGATTTATCTTCATTTCTGTACATCCTAAAAGGTTAGTTAGATAAAAAGGTAGATTCACGTGTCATGTAATCAGAATTCTTCAGATACATAAATTAACTTTAGATTGGACTTTTTAGTTTCACAAAATCCTTGAACTACAAAAGTAAATAATTCAAGAGTAAATAAACAAACACATATTTCAGATTCACATTTGTTTACATGTCAACATATAGTTATGATTTGAAATAGTTCTCAAGTTACTCCACCAGAATGCATACATGGTGCGAATATCCTAGCATTAAATGAAGAAAAAACAGAAATGCTATACTTTTCGCTTAAGAACAACTTAGCTGTTGAGTTAACCAAACCTGTCAAACTACTAGGAATGTTTTTAGATAGTAAATTAAGCTGGAATGAACATGTTTTGTATTTGTGTAAGAAACTTTCTCGTGTAATATTCTTGTTAAGAAAGCCAAAAAACCGTGTCAGTTTAGATGTATTGCTGTTACCATATTTTGGTTTATTTCATTCACACCTCAATTATGGTGTCCGCCTCTGGGGCAACTCCACCTCAGCTAGTACAATATTTCTCTGGCAAAAGAAAGCTATTAGAATTATAATGGGCCTATCTCAACGAGACTCGTGTAAACCTAGTTTTATTCAACTTAATGTCTTAACATTGCCCTCTATGTTTATTCTCTCAAATTTAATTTATGTTAAAGAAAACTTGCACCAATTTCCAACTTTCAATACCATTCATGAGCACAAGACGAGAAACAGATTCAATGTGGTTACACCATATGTTAGGCTTAGTAAAACGTTGACTAGCCATAGTTATCAACAGTATGTTTTATATAATAAGTTGCCTTTGTCTATTAGAAACTTGCCGATGGGTAAGTTTAAGCCATATGTGACATCCTTCCTGAAATGTAATGCTTTTTATAATGTAAATGAGTATCTCCAATTTCAATTCTAGCTAATTATATTTCATACAACAAGTTGCCTTTGTTCTGTTAGAAACTTGCTGATTTGTAATTTTTAGCCATAGGCTAGGCCTATGTGACTTTTTTCCTAAAATGTAATGACTTTTATAATGTAAATGAGTATTTTTAATTTGAATTTTAGCTACTTGTTAGTATGTTTTAGGCCTGTATAACAAATTGCCCTTGTCTATTTGAAACTTGCTGATGTGTATTTCTAAGCCATGTATGACTACTTTCTGAAATGTGATGATTTTTATAATGTAAATGTAAATTTGAATTCTCGCTACTTAATAGTATGTTTTATATAATGAATTTCCTTTGTCAGTTAGAATCTTGCTTATGTGTAATTTTTTAGCCATACCATATGTAACTTCATTCCTTAAATGTAATTCTTTTCTTAATGTAAATAAGAACTTGCAATTTGAATTTTAGCTTCTTATTAGTATGTTTTAGGCCTATATATCAAATTTTTGACGTTGTCTATTGTACCCTGTATTTAACGACAGTAAATGTTCTTGATTCTTGATTCTTGATTCTTGGTCAAGTAACCTTATAGGCCTGTAGGACAGAGCCCTAAGGTCGAATTAAAAATTTTATTTCACACATACCTTGTCCTAAAAAATACGAAGAAAACAAAAAAAAAGAATTATCCAGTTTGGTGCATAAATAAAAAAGTTGTAGATGTATAACTGGCGCCAATTCTTGGGGCCCACGCCGTCCATAAGACTAATGTTAATTTTAGCATTGGGCTTATGGACGGCGTGGGTCCCAAGAATTGGCGCGAGGTATACAAAGAAATAGAAGTACCGAATTGGTATTGTTTATTTAGGTAAGATTAACATTGGAACAACGTACTGTGTTTACCACTCATTAAATGGATTTTTATTTATATAGATTTAATTAGTAGATATACCCGCGGCTGCACTCACTGGCTGAACATAACAAATGTTTGGTTCATTTATACGTTGTTAGTAATGTGAAATTTTTATAAATTTCCAAATAGACTGATGATTTCAATCATTTATCTGAGCTAAAAGTTTTTAAGCGCTTGATTACAAACTATGGTTGCATGTCCATCCCGCACTGATCCCAAATTGATATGAGAAGATGAAACGTTTCCTCGATAAACTTTCCTTTTTCCCTTAAATGGTATGAGTTGGCTACAATGTGCTAACACATTATAATTTTTCAGTCATATAGGAGATTGGATTACTCGTTTAGCAGCTTGAGGCAAACATCTAAGGTAGAAATAGTACATTTGATTGAACTTATCCTAAATCGCTTTCGGCCAGCATCCAAACCCTCCTAAAATTTTTTAATTCAGAAAAATCCCGATTCTATAAAAATAACGGAATGATATGCCCATGCAGTTTCAAGATTCTAGTTCGATTTCTTCGGGTGATCCGCAAAACGCGAATAGTCTATTTATGGAGTCTATGGTATCTGACAAATATATCTATATTATTAATTCTGTAAGAGATTTTTTTCAATCAAAATTGTGAGAGTTTGACAGCTCGCAGGATGATGGGAGAGGGCTCAAATAAAAGGTCTTGGCCCCAGGGAGTCGGGGAAAATATCAGATTATGTCCAAATCTACCCGAAAATGAGAAATAACGAAAAATATCTTCCATTTAAAATGCATTGGGATTGAAAAACGTCTGCTTTGTTTACATTAAACATGTGGTGCTAATGCTTGATTCAAAGCCATATGGTAGATGTTGACATGTGGGTTTTTTCAAAATGCAGCTAACTATGCACGTTCAGTGTACTATAACAAACAAATTTTAAATTTAAGATTTCTGATTTTATAACGATTAAGGGTTTGATTTTTTTATAATTTAAAATTATAAAAAGTTAAGTACGTTTGTTTAGTTTATCTTATAACGATGCAGATTTAATACCAAATGATCTATATATATAATAACGTAAGGGACATTTTTGCGCCGAAATTGTGGGCGTTTGGAAGGTCGCAGGATGATGGGAGGGGGCTGAAATTGAAGGTTTCCATCCCAGGCATTCGGGGAAAATACTGAAATTGCATAAATGAGAAATAACGTAAAGTACCTGTCATTTAAAAACCATCTTATGTATTATTAATTCTGTAGCGAATTTTTCAAATCAAAATTGTGAGAGTTTGCCAGCTCGCAGGATGACAGGATATTGCTCAAATGAAAGGTCTCAGTCCCAGGGGGTCGGGAAAAATAGCAGATTATGTCCAAATATACCAGAAAATGAGAAATAACGAAAAATATCTCCCATTTAAAATGCATTGGGATTGAAAAACGTCTGCTTTGTTTACATTAAACATATGTGGTGCTAATGCTTGATTCAAAGCCATATGGTAGATGTTGACATGTGGGATTTGTTTCAAAATACAACTAACTATGCACGTTCAATGTACTATAACAAAAAAATATTTTAAATTTAAGATTTTCTGATTTTATAATAATTAAGGGTTTGAGTTTTTCATAATTTAAAATCATAAAAAGTTAAGTACGTTTGTTTAGTTTATGTTTTAACGATGCAGATTTAATAGCAAATGATTACGTAAGGGAAATTTTTGCAAAGAAATTGTGGGTGTTTGGAAGGTTGCAGGATGATGGGGGGGGGGGGCTGAAACTGAAGGTCTTTATCTCAGGGATGCAGGGAAAATACTGGAATTGCAATTTTTTGGATCCAAAAGACTATTTTCTAAGAAGGTATTTTGTACTATAGTAAAGAAGGATTATGCTTAGGGGCTATTAGCCCCTTATTCAAGCCTCTAGTAATATAATATGTCCATAATAGTTTTGTACAGTTAATTCTTTTAGTAAATGGAATTTCTATTTTGTTGTCTCTTTAAAATATTCTAGAGACCTTCTATTGATATTTTGTAATCTTAGCTCTTAAAACTGAAAAGGCTGCCATTTTGAATTTTTGAATTTACCTTATTTTAGGTTTCCAGAGGAAACATTTTAAAATCCTTCATTTGTATGTGTATATAGAATCTATCAAGAATATTTGAGCCAAGATTAATGGTCCAAAGTCCTACATTGTTTCAGAAAATAAAGCTTTGAACACTAAAAATGGTGGCCTTTTTGAATTTTATTATATACCGGTACCCGATTTTAGCCTTTTGAGAGAATATACATGAGAGGATCAGCACGGTAGCTACGTCAGCACATACACGCTCATACAATATTAATATACATATAAAATTAATTTGTATATTAAAATCCGTTCTTAGTACGCACCTAGAGCCTACAGTGATTAATTGTACCAAGTTTCATGGCCCAAAGCCTTATGGTTTTTGAGAAACTGTGATCTGTGAGTCAGTCAGTCAACCGTTTTGGCTTTTATATACATAGGAAACCTCGAGATTCTCAACTGTGAAATTAAGTATTAACTCGTGGTTAAAATTATACTGGTTGTGGTATATAATGACTCACAATAAACATAAAATTATCTTTTTTTCTTTTGACGTGCAAAACATTTATGAATTACATTTACATTTAATATTTGAGGTATATTTTTATTTTGGTGACAATTATTAAACTTAGGTTAATCTTAAAGGGAGAAATTTGCAACGATATCAAGGTATGCTTTTGAATTAAGTGGATATG
Organism: Flexamia atlantica; assembly: GCA_035578135.1. Taxonomy (NCBI): domain Eukaryota; kingdom Metazoa; phylum Arthropoda; class Insecta; order Hemiptera; family Cicadellidae; genus Flexamia; species Flexamia atlantica. Next base: position 159,752,390 of record JAQJVK010000001.1, read on the forward strand.
ACTTTTGATTATTAATTATATTAATGTAGATGTTTGCGATGCATTAATTAACTCTCATAATCATCATATATTAGAGAGAAAACAATGTATAACATTTAGTTTAATTCTGACGACATGTAAATTAAAGAATGTGAATTATTTTCATTATTACTTACCACTGTTACCACAGTAAAATTTCCCGAGGTAAACTATAGATCCTTCCCCTACGATATAAAAATTCAGATAGGGATGGTTTACTGTAGTCTCACATATAAACCGAGCACATAAACTCAACTCGCTCAACTTCTATTTGAGACATTCCTTGTAATACATACGATAACGTCATTCGCCCGCGCATAAACCTACTTCAACTTCTTAAAACAAAGTTCTTCTTTACCTACTGAATCCAGATTTCTTGAGGCTTTGTTATTGCAGTGCCCGTCACAAAAATTAGAAAATTGTTTTTGAAAAGCCAATAACCTGTATGCTGTAAATAGTTGTGTGATTACCATTAACCGATTCCGCGTTGAAGACAATTTTTTCGAGCGAAAATCCTCATCGACCACAATCAACTAACTTCTGCATTGTTTTAGCATCTACAATATTGATTAATCATTAAATGATTGTTATGAACATTATAACCATAGTATTATTAACATAATATTTTGTGAACAAAACTGTCACGAAGTTCTAAACCATTACCTTTGTTATGGTAAAATTTAATTAAATTGGAAAATCCTCTCAATAGAGAAAGGAAAGCAGTTTTGAGTTGTCCATTAAATATTTTTAATAATTCAAATTCTTGATAAATTTACATCTCAATCAAAAGTTCGTTTCTATGGTTTATTAAAACCTCAACGAGTACATGCAAGGCGACACTAAAAAAAGTTTTTTTAGTGTCGCCTTGGTACATGCAAATCTTCTTCCTGCTTGATGGCTTAGCAAACGCTATGAAACCCGTATTAACGTTGTTCTCGTCTATAAAGACCAGAGTTGTCCTGTCCACGGTTTTTGTAGTCGTTTTTGTGACCAAGTCGCAGAAACGTTTACGACCCAGTCAAAGTCTCCCAGACGTCTCCGACAGTCTGTCTCTGTCTGCCTCTCTCTCTCTCTCTCTCTCTCTCTCTCTCTCTCTCTCTCTCTCTCTCTCTCTCTCTCTCTCTCTCTCTCTCTCTCTCTCTCTCTCTCTCTCTCTCTCTCTCTCTCTCTCTCTCTCTCTCTCTCTCTCTCTCTCAGCTTTACTCCTTCAATACTTGCAAGACTTAATCTAATTTAATACTCGGGGTTTAACCCTTCAATTTGTTGCAAAGCTTTTAGAGTCCATCTTGCGTCATAATTTTGGGGTGAACTAGTAGGGTCTACCCAGTGAATCCGAAAAGCTTTCTATAATAACTTATAAAATTTAACAAAATCTTGCCAGTTGTAATACAGCGTGTTTAACTTGCCATATGGTTAATAAATAAGTGCAAGACTAGAAAAATGTGTAGACTAAAAACACACATAGAATAAATACAAGAATAAATAAATACTTGCAAGAGGAAAAAAGAAATATCACGCTACCTTTTTAGACTACATTTTACCCGCCTCTGTGACACGGAACTGCGCTTTCAAAATACTCCAGGCTGACTAAATACGCATCTCGTAACTTGTATGACCGCGCCTGTCAAAGATACAATGCTAGAGATTTCCAGGTAAGCGAATCAACATAACCTGAGTGAGAGAGGCAATACCTCAATCGGAGGTCGATATAAAAAGGTTTTATAGAGACTCTTATTATGGTTTTATAGTTTCTGTTTCGCCTTAAGTTATCTCCCAGCCCCAGCACAATATTAGTACTCATAGTCACCCAACTATATTTCCTCGACAAAACAAAGTCATCGCCCGTCTTTGTGGCGTCCGATCGTTAACGAGCCGCCGCGGCGTTTTACTGCCGGTCGCTCCGTTTTTAGCGGTTTATGCGTTACACTCCAAATCGCCCCCCGAAGGCGGCCGGTATTTAGTGCAAGGGTGCGACGCTTTTAGGGCGGCTAACCACCGGTTTTACGGCCGCCGTGTATATACTTGTAATAGCGACTGTAAAAGACACAATTTTGGAAATCAGCTATAAAACCCGGGCGGTCTCCTTTTCTCAATAGGCGTGCTGGCTGTAACTCAGACCGGATGTCAAAGCAGCCACGTACTATTTCATTTGGGCCTCGGTTTACGACCTCGGCGACCGAGGCGAAGGGCCTCAGAGGCCGCACAATGTAGAACCGCGACCCACCGACCCGCAGGCTGTATATCTCCCGGAGATTTCTGTCGCCGCCTTAGTCAATTTTTTACGCGTTTCTATAAATCATCCTTTATATGTGAAGTTATCGTCTTGGAGTTAATGGCTTATTCATTTTTTTTATTTCAAAAGTGGCACTTTTTATTATATTGCTATAAATCAACAAAACTAGGTTAAAATGAAAGAGAAAACTATTTAAGAGAAACTGTCCTTGGGTTTTCCTTTAGTCTTTCAAGCTTATGAACGTAAAAAACTGAACACTGATTTTCAAGTTAACTTAATAGCTCTGTTGTATTGTTGTGGATGTGTTAATGCCTACATAAACTATGCAATATTATTACTCATATTTGCAATATTAAATAATGCAATATTATACTTGCCAGGTGCTAAACATCAACCGAAACTTCCAGAATGATTTTCATTCGAGATTTTATTACTCAAGATTGAATTATTGTCCGAGTCAAATATCGTGGCCCACACCGTCCATTAGCCCAATACTAAAATTAATATTAGTCTTATGAACGCACTGGGCCTTGTTATTTGATTCGGCCTATTGCCTTCTGCTTACGGGGCAACTACCCTACCAATTAATAAGAAAAATTATAAGAAAAATGTGTATAGCCTGAAGACGAAACTTCAAAAAGAATTAGTTACAAAATTCTTCCCAGGGAAATTAAAATAAAAGTGAAAGGTTTTACAAATTAAAAGAAGTTTATCATTTAATATCAAAATAGTTTAAATAAGATACTTTAGAGTGATATCACATGTATAACTGGCGCCAATTCTTGGGGCCCAGTCCGCGCATGGGGCGGGGTAGACTGTGAGGAGAAGGGAGTAGTAGCGGCAGCGGCGGCCGACAGTGTACTAGCTTGGCTGCGTACATTCGGCAGCTCGCACATGGTTACTGCTTCTCTGTCAATCGTTGTTCAGAGTATCAAGACGATTTAATAAATACTATTGAAATATTTTATATTATTGAATGGAATTAAAACAGATCATTAATCGTCAATAAGTCACTGTTCCGTCGGTCAATGTTTTTAGGGACAACATGTAGTGACACGCGATTGTTGACGGCTGAGAGTAGAATGACAGTGCTGCGCTCTAGCGACGCGTTGTCGCGCATTCGCACTAGCCGTTTTTGCTACCGCGTATCCACCGCACTGGGCCCCAAGAATTGGCGTCAGTTATACTGTAGATAAAAAAACTTGGCTCTGTTATGTAACTAATGCTGAACTAACTGAACTATTTAAAACAATTCTCAAACGACTTTTAGCACAAACATTACCCTATCGTTTAATATTTGTGTAAAAACTCCATCCCCAAAAAAATCAAAATGTCGGGTCGGGATTGCCACACAATTAAAATGTAAGTGATTGGCAAAGGAGGTGGTGGTAGAGGTGATGTAAAGGTTTTTTGTGACCATTCATTTAAAGGGCTCGTGGATCTGCATATCTGTAGAAAATTTATGCCCTAACCTACAGAAAAATTAGGGACATCGATGTCATTTTATTATTTTAATTTTTACAGGGGGAAATAAAATTGTGGGAAAACTTTAATCCTTAAAAGGGACGTGGACTATAAGTGGACTTCAAATTTGCACCAGAGTCTTATACTTAACAGTAGCCTACCTTTGAAATAAATGGTCACTCAATCCAAATAATAAATGGTAAATAAATGGTGCGTTTTTTTATAGTATAGCAGCCCAACCAAAATTTTTATTTTGTTGGTTGGGTTTGAGATACTAAAATTAAACGGTAGGGTATTTTTGTGCTAAAAATAGCGTTAGACGAATTTCAAACTTTCGTTAGGGTCAGATGTTGAATAGTATTGACCTTAGGTTTGCAGTATTTTGTTTCTTTCTTTAAGTCCTTTAAAATAAGTAGTCACTCGATGGGGTTTGTATTTTAGATTTCGGGACACCATTTCCAAGCCCGCAATCTTGGGGCAGGGGCAGATATCAAATATACATTAGCAATAATTTTTTGTCCTAGAGTTGAATGTACCATTTCTTGGACCTATATTAGGCCTACTTAAAATTAAATTTTTAATACCGGTCTGGAGCATATGTAATGATGAAAAACTTAAGTTTTCTTTGAATAGCCTCGACCCGAAGAGATTTTGTTTACCTCTTTGGTCGAGTGTAGTGGTTGTTAAATGGCTTAAGCGCTTATACACGTATCCGGTGAAACCATCAATTTTAGCGATGAATACGTTTGTTTTTAATTTTAGCCTACTGTCAATTCGATCATAAAATTATTTATCGAAAAATAGTTGTTTGTTTTGTTTCTTGATCAATTAGTCTATCTAACTGGCCCTACGGTCTACTAATCTGCTATGGCCTACACATAATAACCATCTAGGCCTATATACAGCCGATACATTTTAAGACATTCTGCCATTCTGGCACCCTCCTCCTTTAGTTATTGGATGACACTAGTTATTTAGTAAAGACGCTAAGATCAACATGGCGTCTTTTAAAGTGAAAAATCAGTTTGGTTGTCTACGTTAACTTACCTAATAACCCCGCCCTTACATGCTACGTTTGGGTCGGTAGATTTATAAAAATTCAATTAATCTCACAAGATTTTGAAAAGTCACGTATTTAACAACTTTTGGGTATATTAAAAACACTTGAGTTATAGGACATTTTTAAAGCAGGTTCCATGAAGTAAAAGATTTTCCTTTTCGAATGATTGGCCTGTGAGCTTTTAACAATTTTTCAGACTCTACTTTAACTATTGCAGATAAACAATCAATTAAGCTTACCGTATTATTTTTAACAAAAATAGCAACACATGGCCCTTCATTGATTCTCGATGGTAAAAAACGTATACCTTCCTTGTGATGAAATTTACCAAGAATCTCGGAAATATCTGGTGCATTTTCATCTGAAATAACTAAGATTTTTATACAAAATCATTGTTCCTTGCGAGTTTACAATATCCATGTGGGGGGAGGGGGGGGCGACAAGTGGTCACAATCCCGCGGCCCGTGGGCCCGTCACGTCGCGTCGGGTCATAGAAAACACATAAACACTACTTTACCGTCCGGCAGCAACTGATTTCTCAGGAACTGCAATTTTATGACCCGCTCTCAAACTGGCCTTTTTAATTTAACGTTGAAAATAAAAAGGAGCTGACACTTCTTACTTTCAAGCGAACTTTTAGTAGGAAATAAGCCGGAGGGATTATAAAACTTCACTCTTAGTGTTTTCCCTGCTAGAAATAAAGTTTGATCTTAAAACTATGGGGTGTACTCATAGTGTACACTAGTCGTTTCCAGTTATTAAAATTACAGTAGTTATTTATATTGCCGGTATTAAATTAACTTATATACGATATTATATGGCTTGCCGACATTATTATTAAATTAATTTAGCAATTCATATTTAATAAAATACATGTTATCTAATCTTTGTAACGTTGTAGCTTTCGCTGTCTTAATTAAATGCTTTTTAATTTTTAAAATTTTTCACTCGCAGGTTCAGTTAAAATACGTTTTATTGAACATTATTTCATATACATTGTGTTGTGGTGACGGCTATGTTTGGAATATGTGATTTTTTTATAACGCTTGCCACTGGCCAATAACTGTAATTTTTTCTGTGCATTGACAAGTTCGTTGTTTTCCAAGTGTTTTAAACTTATGTTTGGAGGTTTTTCTTGAGCAAAAAAGAAGACTGATGATCAAAATGTAGGGTCTGTTGGGGAAAGGTGAAAAATTATGTATACTCTGAAAAAATCGAGAATTTAATCAGCTCAGAGCAGAATCATAACGAATGTAGCTGAATTATCTCTAGAAATACAAAGGACTGATGATATTGCATCGGTATTAAAACCTAGGACTCCACAATATCAGTCTTAGATCGCAAAGAATCTTAGTCTTAGATTGAGGGTAATAGTCCTTCACTGATATAAAGTTTTGGGTTGCGTTTGAAAAAAAGACCCTGTATTATTTATGAGCGTAAGAAAGTACAGTAGAGAGTTAGTATTCTCGCCTCATTTAGCTTCCAATTGAGCCGTGTAGTTTTTTAAAGCTGCAAGCAAGGCCTGCAGCTTGGCCCTCGAGGTCGCAGTAATGCAGTTGCTTCGTCAATCGTCGATTTTAAACGTGTCTTAAGGGTGCCAACCTTTTTCTGTATTCTTGTAGTAATTTTTAAAGATGTCAAGGTAACTAGTTGCCTATTGGAAACAAAATATATCCGGTCAGAGGGGATCTTCGTTGCTCTACTATTCCCTAAGACCTGTTTAGGTGAAGAGATAGAATTAGTTTGTAAGTGTTAAAACGAGTTTTTTTTTGCATATTTAAGAGTAAAAAAGTTTACATTATATAATTTCTTTAAGAAAACAAAAATATTATTTACAATCACAACACCAGATGTTATATAAACTTGTATCCAGTGAATTATATCCAGTAAAACTGGCGCCAAATTATTGGGGCCCACGCCGTCGATAAGACCAATGCTAAAATTAACATTAGTCTTATGAACCGCGTGGGCCCCAAGAATTGGCGCCAGTTATACAAAGTTTTCTTGGCTTTGCCACCCTCCACTCCCATAGTCAAATTGTCAAAATTACGAAATCACGCTTATGATGAATAAAGTCCACCATACCTACACGACCCTAATAAATGCATGAGCAAGAGATATTAAAAGCTTTTGCTTTACTGCGATATACTATCGTCTAATCTGCTGACTCCACGCCCTCGCCCGATATATTACATTATAAAACGTACTCACTTCTCTGTATCTTAATTTTAAGACTTTATTACACTCTCAAAACTGTCCGGACACGATAAGAATTTAATAGAATCCTTTGAAGTGATACTCGCTGCAGTGCTTTCAACATTTTTCGTGAGGGCCAACGTCATGCACATCCCAACTTTGCAAATCATCTTCAGGGAGTCCCACTTATCAGACAAAACTGATAGTGGAAGGTGGTGTCCTGAGTGCAGCTCGGTCGCAGTCGCAGATGCAGCAGTTTTACGACCTCAAGTCGCCTGCAATAACCCGATCGCCTCCTCAGCGTCGTTAAACTCTTTTGCTTTACTGCGATATACTATCGTCTAATCTGCTGACTCCACGCCCTCGCCCGATATATTACATTATAAAACGTACTCACTTCTCTGTATCTTAATTTTAAGACTTTATTACACTCTCAAAACTGTCCGGACACGATAAGAATTGAATAGAATCCTTTGAAGTGATCGACCGAATTGAATTTTGGCTCAGCCTCAAAATATTATTGTAGGTTTCATTCTGACATAAAAATAATTTCATTCGGCGTTTATTCTGATCATAAAAAGTAACTAACAAACCACTTATAATTATTTGTTGTTGCCTTTCGGAAGCAAATAAAATTTCAGGGTTACTTGAACAAGGTTTAATACCTTTCAGTAATAAGTTCCGATCATAATGAATTTTAGCACGATTGGACCATCAGAAACAGAGGGAAAAACGACAATAAAGTGTGTAAATACAACATTTTTATTGTTAGTAGTATAAATAGTCAATGAGATGACGGAATGGCTCATTGATGGAAGGAAACTTGGCGGTAGCGTCGACGACAAATCGCCTTGATGCACGAACCCGTCATTCTACGCTTCCGTCAAGTAGGCTATCATCAGTACCACGTTAGTTTCTTTTGATGAAACTACTGATTTATGTTATGATGCAACATACAATCATAAAATTACAACAGAGTTGCTACAAATATTCTTCGATCACCAAAAAAGTAATAATCTTTTATTTTCCAGAACGTATAAAGTCCCGCAGTAAATTCTAATGTACAACGTTAACTTTACTGTGGAAATAAAGCATCAATAGTAACAATCGGCCGAGTACCAGTAGCAGTGGCGGCGTCCGCGGCTGTCGGCACGTTTATGACAGGAACCCTAATGTTGATAGCTCTAATATTCTTTACGGCTTGTTCAGACCGTTGAGAGCAAGCATGATATATAAATTAATCGGCCCGTGCTGGGCTTTTTATGTTTTTCCAGGCCTTTTGTAATTTAATTAGCTCTCTCGATTATGGACTATAACATGAAAGGGAAGCAGGTAAAACCATTATTATAATTATATTTTGAAATAAGGTTCTTAATTTGACTTCATAATATGTTTTAATTTATTCTAATAAAATTTAATTGTTAAAAAATATTTTTTTAAACAAGTTTAACATTGTAATTATTTTTGTAATGGAAAATGGTTTGGAATATGTTTAAGTTTTCTTTTATACATATTCCAAATGTTCCAAATGTGGATGTTTATATGCTGCGTAATTATTTTAGATTTTTAATTTGTCTAAGGACTTAGTTTTTCCTAAACGAATCAAAAGTTATTTTGGAATTGGAATTTATTAACGATTATCGTTAGTCAAGGCAATGGTTATAGCTAAAACGTTTTCCTAATAGCTAATCTCGTTTTTCCTAACGAATAAAAATTATTTTGAAATTGAAATCTATTCACGATTATCGTTGGTCCAAGCGATGGTAACAGCTCAAATACATTGTCACTTATTGATATTTCCCTTGACAATCAAATAGAGAAATAAAAACCTAAAAGAACTAGTGTAAAGACAACGTACTGTAGTCACATTTTCATAGCAAAAAAGTGACCTAGACAATAACAAGTGTAGGGTTTGGAACGTTCTCTTTCATAAAGGTAACAGCTATAATTGGATCTGATGCACACGAAGTAAGAAAGAATCCAGCCTGTTTCACTTGTCTTATTTTGATGTTCTCAACAATTGTTCAATAACTTTTTAAGTGACAATAGACAAAGGCTCATACTAGTTCTCAAAAATGGTTTTTGCTCTTCTTAAAGTGGGGGGGATATTAAAACCAGCATTAAAGCCATGCCAACCAACAATTGGTTTTGTTTAAACAATGAGGCAATGCGGCCGGCCCGCGACAACGCACGCTTTGTTGATTGTCGATTGTCGTGAAGTGGCCTCGACGGTTCTCGGCGGTGATTGGTGTATGTGTATCGCACACAGACCGTGATGGTCAGCTCCGAGTGTTGTTGACACAGTATTTCGACTGCGGACTCTTGAAACTGAGAATTATGCTCTGGTGCTTGAAATCGCTTGTGTAACCGTTCCGATCGCAGCCAAACAAATAACAACTGGCCAGCGCATGCGTTCTCCTCAGAAATGGCTTGTAATTTGGCAATACAGTACATAGGAAATCAAACTTGTGTTCTGAAACTAAAGCATGTTATCAAGTAGCCTTTGTTTTTAGTTGTGAATTCTTAAAGAATGTTTCCACAATGGCGGTTAAGCTCATCATTTATTACACCAGTTAAAATGCACCGTGCTCGAAAGCTTTATTGACATTAAGAAATTCAAAAATTATTGTTTGAAGGTTTTTGGTTTAGGCCTTCTTGTTTCACCTGTCACGTGGATCGTAACGATTCTTTGAAACTCCTTAAGGTGGACTCAAAGATGTCACTGCGAAGTCTCGGTAGGGCTGCTGCGTTAGAAGCACAACCAAGAAGTGTTTGATCATTACTGCTTGATTAACAGACCATTGTTCAACGTTATATCTCCAACCTTAGGTTACAATGTTATCGTTTCACCGGTTCCAGTCGATTTCCTCTGCTTAAGTATTCTTCTTGCAGCCCGAGCGAAACACCAGTCCTTTGCAAATAAACGAACACATTTTAACGACGCAGACGTCGACTCGCGGTTTTATGGTCGGCCTCAGGGTTTCAAAAGCCGCCTCGGAATTACCTTTTTTACGACAGGGGCTGATTGGGAACGGCTCACTTGCTCTCTTATTATCTGTGTTTAAAAGAAAATCCTGAGACAAGTAACGCGAGTCCACTGAGGCGGCGACGACGCCGTGAAAATTCAATCAGGAGGAAACGAGGATGTCTGAAAATGTAAAATATCTTGATTAGTAGGGTTGACCTTGTGGACACTTTTGAGATGGCTTTCTGAATGCGACTGACAAAAGTGAAAATTTATCATTTTCCAGCCTTTTTTAAGATTAGAATTCAATTAAACTCTTTGAAAACTGTTTTTATTTTTGCAATCAGTTATGCGACATTACAAATATAACATTTAAAAGTATATTTTTATTGCACAGATTTCATGGAATGATCCTTTGTGAAATTCATCCTTGAATTACTGATTATTCAATAGTCCTTGTATAAGAATCCTTCCCTTTGAAATTGAGACGCAGCACTGCTTATTTCGAATGCATTTGGAAGGTAATTAACATGTTGGTTCTGACAAGAAATCAATTTGACTTTTATATACGTCGTAAAATAATTCATTTTAATTACTCTTCTCCCTTTGTAACCAAGATTTGAAAGGTGCTACTTATGGTATTATTATACAATGCCAATCATTCGGAGATTCATTATTTTTTACAATCGTAAATAAATGTTAATTTTTTTCAAATTTAGAACAAACTTTATCTACTTAATATCGTCTAATTAACACTAGCTGGTGTAATAGTTCTTAACAAGGTTAGATAAGTTACTGGTAGATAAACAATAATTGTTCCTATAAATAAACCAAATAGAAACTCAAAAAATCCTAATAACGGCTACAAACTGCTACGGGGATTATAAGAGCATTGGCCTATGTGTTGACCGGTTTTATGATCTACATGCCTTTAAAATTTCAGCCCATTGGGTTCATTTGTTTCCCCGCCTCGAGGTTTACTCGGAACATACAAACTAATTACGATCTTAAAATTCACCCTATAAGCTTTTTATGTCAGTATTTCTTTCTAGTTTTGGGGATATTGGTTCATAGTTCTTAGTCATTTATCTATAGTTGTGCGAAAAATGGGTATATCAGCTAGTCTGTTATTTGAGTAAAATCCTATGCGTTTTCTTATTACATTAAATAATCCTCCTTGTTCGGCATAAATATCTGGTTTCAAAAAAAAAAAACAAAAAAAAACAAAGAAAAACAAAAAATACGTGATTATACCCACATGTCGGTGAAGAAAATAAACGGTATCAGGAAACTGACACATACTTTCTCCCTTCAAGTCTTTTAAAACCAGAAAACAAATATAGTGAAATAAAACAAATTAACAATTAATTATCACACAAATATATACCAAATTTTATCAACATCGGTTAGTAAATAACGGAGATATCGGTTTTTAAATATTTGCCATAAGAATAACATTGTATATTGCGACAACGTATTGCCGACCGTATAGACAACGTATTGCGTTTACCGCCGAACTAAAATATCAATTATCTCCGCAACCAGTTGACGTAAACTAATGATTCAAAATACTGGATTATTTAGTTTTTCAAGTTGAATATAATGGTTGCAAGTACAGTTTTTTTAGATTTTGTGAAATTTGAAAAATATGAATTTTTTAACACTTAAACCCCCATAACTTCTGAACCTGAATTTTTACAGACGTGCAGGTGGTGTCATTTTGTTTGTCGTTTTAAGCACTACAACCCATGAAATTTTTATCAAAATCGTTAGAGCCATTTTTGAGAAATTTGGATTTTTGTCATTTTTTATGGGTTTTTATGGGGTAAATACCCTTAAAAATCAAAAATTCAAAAAAATGAAAAATACGCCTGGAGATACCACGGCTCTATACCTACATGCCAAATTTCATGAAAATCGGACCACTGGTGTCGTCTCTAGCTTTGTTTACATCCACACATACATTCACACGCACACGCGCGCGCGCACACACACACACACACACACACACACACACACACACACACACACACACACACACACACACACACACACACACACACACACACACACACAGACAGACAGACAGACAGACAGACACCACGCCAAAAACCACTTTTTTGGATTCAGGGAGCACTAAAACGAATATATCCACTAACAACTCAAATTCGAAAATTTTGACGAAAACAGTACTTTCTCCATATACTATGTATAGGGGGGAGAAAGTAAAAGTGCGCTGCGTGTCACTGGAGCTATATGTAAACAGCTAGAATAACTAGTAGCTTCATAATTTTTAAGTTTATGATCAAGAAATCCATTGTTGTAGCCCTTTAACTAGGACAATAGTCTACACCGCCCGCGACCTCACATCTAACAGTTTAAATAATCCAAGTGTAGGTAGTTAATCTACTACCTTACGTTCCGCCAGGATGGCATTTTCAAATACAACAACTTTTTATACGTTTTAGGACACATTTATTCGTATTAGGACACGCATAATACGGAAGGATACGGACTGCTCCCCCTTAGCCGCTTTCGCCACTCGCCAGAGACTTAAGGTTGCTCCCCATACCAAACCAGTTTGATTTTAACGAGCACCGATATACGGATTGCTCCTCCTAGCTTTATTGGAATACTTGCTCATATTTCTAGATGTGTAAACTTTGTGTTACTAAAACAAAGTAAAAATCACTGTCAGCGTTTATGCGAATGGGGTACATTGGAGGTCAAATTTATATCAAAGAATATCATTGTAAAGTGTGTATATCTTTACCAAGAATATCAATGCCAGGAAGACCTTATGAAACCTTAAGTGACTCCGGACTGTTCTAGGTCTCCCGTTTTTGGATCTTAGGGGCACGTTGTTTGTAAAAGATGTCCTATTTAATAATAGAGCAATTTGCTGACTTCGTTATGGAAACGTGTGTGGAAAGTGGTTATTTTCCCAATTATAATCTTGGTCTCTACAAGAGCAGACAGTTATAACCAATGTATGCGATTATTTTCTCGATCATTTTAGTTGTCTGTTTTTTTACTCCCACCAGTCCCAGCACCCAAATATTTTCACCTTTACAAGGGAGCTGCTATGTATGCAATTTTCGTTTATACAAGAACTAATAGTGTGCTGGAGAATCAACGGGAGACCGGCAGAAAATTCTATAAGAATGCCACAGAAGAACTAAAACGAAGGCCTACCAAAGAAAACTGGTTCAGCGGTGCAATATCCCGAAAGGGGCTTCTCTCGATTGCAAGCAAGCGTTAAAAGCACGGCAAGAGACAGCGCTTGGTAATAAGACTAAGACAAGGTAATATTTAGTAGAGTATAATTTATAAAAAATTTGGCTCAATTATTTTACAACGGCCATGGGAAGCATTACGTATGTCGGTGCTTGTTGATATTAGACAGGTTTGACAGGGGGTGCAAATTGTTTGGCGTGCGGTGGGCGTGCAATCCTTAAGAGGTATCATCTCGCCCGAGATGGCAGACACCTTAATAGGAATGGCAATCATCAGCTAGGAATGTTGTTTGTGAAATTGCTTGGGGAGATGTTTGAAATCTTACAATCCGGTCAAGAAAGGGTTCGTCTATCGGAAGTGGCTTACGATGACGAGGATCTCATCTCTGACTCTCAAGTTGATAGGTCAAGTCCTCAGGGATCGGGAAACGTGAACCCAGGCGGAGGGACTTTAATATCCTGAGATTTTGCAATCAGATTAGCCCGAGAATCGCCAATAGTTTCAATGGCCTTAAGGTGCTCCAACAAAACATTCAGGGATTGGCTTGCAATTTGGATACACTAGAAGTTTTCTTGCAGTGTGAAAATCCAGATGTCTTGTGTTTATCAGAGCTGCATTTGAAATGTAATGAATTTGTTGCCGTATCTTTGAATGGATACAGAAACGTTACCTCTTATTGTCGTCAAAATATGCAAAAAGGAGGAGTAGGTATCTTTGTCAAGACTAATATGCAGTCTGAAGTGGTATATGTTGGTAATTTCTGCCTTGAGGGAGTTTGTGAACTCGCAGCTACCAAAGTTTGTTACAATGGTCATTATTTGCTTATCCTCACAGTTTACAAGCCAAAACCTTTTTCTTCTTCTTTGGAGGATCATAACTTGTTTTATGATCATTTGTCAGAATGTCTTGATAGGGTGATGAATCCCAGTGTTAGAACAGTTGTTGTTGGTGATTTCAATGTCGATTTGTCTCAGAGTTCTATTAAGAGCGAAAACCTCACATGTATGATACAGTCTCATGGTCTGTTGAATAAAGTCAAATCCTACACGCGGGAACAAAAAGGATCCAAATCATTAATAGATCACATATATACTGATCTTTCAGATAGCGTCTTCTATTGTGATGTGATAATCACAGCACTGTCTGATCATCATGCTCAACTTTGTGAGGTGAAGATTGAGGGTGGAGCAAGTGATAGCTCTAATTATTTGTTCAGGAGATCTTTCAGTGATGAAAATGTACACATTTTTGAAAACCTTTTGAATCGAGAAACATGGGACGATGTTTTCAGTAACTACTCAATGAATGAGAAGATGCAGGCTTTCATCTCTACTGTCACATTTGTATTTGATCAGGCATTCCCGGTAAAAAAAGTAAAGGTCAAACCAAAATCTTCGAGTTTTAAAGTACCTCTAAACGAGGAACTGATAGAAATGCGGGAGCAGGTAAGGCATTGGTGGTATCACACCAAAGATTTAGGTAGTTCACATGAAGACAGGCAGTTTTATTTTTCTTTAAAGAAAATGTACGGGGCAATTATTAGGGACGTTAAGTCTTCTGTAGTGCTCAATAAACTGCAATGTTCATCAAATAAATCCAAAACGGTTTGGGATATCGTGAATGGACATAGGAATACCGGAAAATTATCAGGACCTCCAATAAAAGGTATCAGGAACAAAGATGGTTTTTTGGAAAATGACCCAAAATCTATTTCAAACCTTTTCAATGACTTCTTCATAAACATATCCAATCAACCAATTAAAGATGATAATTTTGATTCACAAAGGCTACCCACTGTATCTTTATCATCTTTTTTTTTTCTAAACCCAGTTTCTGAAACTGAGGTTGGTGAGTTAATTAGGTCTCTAAAACCAAAAATCTCTTCAGGAAACGATCATGTTTCTTCCAAACTTCTCAAATCTTGTTTTTATCCTTTCCTTCGCCCACTCGTGCATATGATCAACTTCTCTTTTGAGACGGGCCAGTTTCCCTATTTCCTCAAGTATTCTATTGTAAAGCCTTTACACAAAAAAGGAAACCCTGATGAACTCGACAATTTTAGACCGATTTCCATCACATCTACTTTTTCAAAGGTATTTGAAAAAGCGGTTTTAAGCAGATTATGGTCTTTTATCCGCCACAACAACATATTGTTTGAACATCAATTTGGATTCATTAAGAATAAATCAACTGTAGATGCAATTTCAGCACTCACAAACAGCGTTGTCCAAGCTTTGGATAAGGCAGAGTCTGCAGTAGGTATTTTCTTTGACCTACGGAAAGCTTGATACGGTTTCACATGAAAAACTTCTTAATAAGCTTGAACTTATTGGCGTTAGAGGTGTTGCAAAGGATTGGTTTCGATCTTATTTGGTTGGATGTCGGCAATCAGTTGAAATCCCATATAAAGAAAGCAATACTTTCATGAAATGTTCTTCTGATGTTCAGGTGGTTAAGGCTGGCGTTCCGCAAGGATCAATTTTAGGGCCATTGTTATTTATTATCTTTATAAACGACATATCGAGCTCAGTGTCAAGTGCCGATTTGTATTTGTTTGCTGACGATACTTCACTGGTTGTCAGGGATAGATGCAGGGAGGCCTTGGAAGTAAACGCTTTCATCCAATCAAACAATGTTCTTCAATGGTTCAGTGACAATAATCTGGATGTTAACACGGATAAAACTAATCTTATTCATTTTAAAATATCCAGTAGGGTAACAGATGAAGTCGGTCTGCTTATAGACGATGCGGTCGTTGACTCTGTTGAAAATGTAAAGTTTTTGGGTATTTCTATAGACAGCAATCTGAAGTATCACTCCCATGTAAATGATGTTACTAGGAAGATGGGCTCAGGCTTGTTTGTACTGCGAAGGCTGTCATCTTTTGCTGGCCCTGATGTTTTACTTGCTGCATATTATGCCCTCATTTATCCACATCTGTCCTACGCTGTTCCTGTCTGGGGGTCTGAAAATACGCAAACAAAGCAGATATTTATTCTGCAAAAAAAGGCAATTAGAATCATAGCTCGCCTAAAACCCAGGGAATCTTGCAAATCTTTCTTTATTGCAGCAGGTCTTCTGACGTTTCCATCCATTTATATGTTTAACACTCTTAATTTTCTGAAGCAGAACCCCAAGCATTTTCAAGATCTGTTGCCTCGTTCACAGCATAAAACAAGGAGTAGAAACAAATTCAACATTCCCCACCACAACACCTCATTTTTCAAAAACCAGATGTTTTACAATGCTGTGGTATTTTTTAATGCCCTCCCTGACCACCTCAGGATTGAACCCAACCAAAATAAATTTAAGTTCCAACTTAAGAAATTTATGGTATCGAAATGTTTTTATAGTATTGGGGATTTCTTAAATGACAATTAGAAGTAGTTTTATTTTTAATATATAACCCATTGTATTCTTATAATTGACTCATGCCAATGCTGTAAAATGTTATATATGGCAATAAAGAATTATTTGATTTGATTTGATTTGATATGCCGCTGTCGCTACCTGTTCTGGGAGAGCAGTCCGTACTCAGCCCATAATACAGTCAAATACAAAACTTGAACAAACCGTCACTTGTGCGAATAAAATCTGACTAAAACAAAACACATAATAAGCCTTCTTTGTAACCTGACCACGGCAATGTCAGGAAGCAGACTAAGGAAATTTTAAGGAAATTATGTACCCCAAATAGCATTTTTGCTACAGAGAAAAGGAGTAATTTTTTTATCAGTCCATGAGACGTTAGGCAATGTTACAAGCTTAAGATTCATAAATATTTCTTGCTTAAGAGAGGGGAACTCTTGATTGGTGTTCGAATATCATATAAAACCTATGGACAGCAATCTCGAAATTGTTTTGATTACGTGTCATTCTTATAAAGAAGGAAATGTGATTGTATTTATCGTGTCCCACGTGTTAGACGGACCATAACGAATCTTTGAAAACATGATGAGCTGGACTAAAACGTATTACTGTGGCCTTGGTCAAAGAAAATCACCTCTCAACCGTTTGAAGCGAGAGAAATGTGGTCAAACTTCAAATGTGTGACATTGACAGTTTAAGTGACTCTAAGCAATTTTAGTTTAAAATGTAATTACTTTAATTCAAACCATTTTACTATTTGACATTGTTCCACAATATGACTCTCACTGTCGCATAAACGCTGACAGTGATTTTTACTTTGTATTAGTATCACAAAATTTACACATCGAGAAATATAACCACGCTGCAGTGTTCTCCCGAGCTGTTGCTTGGTCCGGCTCGAGCGAGGAGATCAAAGCTTGAGTAGTATACTTTGTTTCAGCCAAACTTTGAATACGGACTAGACTTTGGATTCGTAGTTGAACATTCACTCATAATTTGATTTAGCTTAGTCAAGAAGGAAACGATTGAAATCAAGTTTCAGGAAAAGGACAAGTTATGGCTAAGATAAATTAACGTTGAAATAACATACACATACCGGGAACTCATGCGGGTTTCGGAGACTTTGTCCTCTTGGCAGAACTTGATTACGTATAGAGAACGAAAATGTTGAATTACAAAATTAAGTAGTAGGGTCAAAAGTATTGGGAATTAAAACTTCTGAAAAGGGCTGAACAGGATGTGCTACGCGCATGTTATATGTTATACGCGCATGACTAAGGTTTATGATTGTTGCAAAAAAAAAGAAATACATAGGTCCACCAAAATATTTGTTCTGTTGTTAAAAAATTAAAAAAATATATTTACGGAGTAGCCTACAAAGTTTATTTGTAACGCTTCTTAGTAGCTATTACATGCGACATAAAACTGCCAATAAACATATTTTATTTCTTTCTTATATAAATTGTAATGGTCTCGCGATAAAGGTCAGGTGGCTTCTAACGTTCTGTGGGTGTAGGTGGTCCTCGGACCAAATTGTGCACACAATGGCTCCACTCTCGAGCTTTATTGTGAGAGTGCCGGCGAAGGGAAGGCCGCTCGTGTCATTAACAGAACCTCGTAAAAGGGATTGTTTCCATGTTAATAAAACAACAATAAGTCGAAAGGTAACATTATAACTTTTACGATGATAATTGTTAGCGAATGTTCTGAGAAAGGAGTGTATAATTAGTTGTGTGGACCAATGGGGAGGAGCCGGGAGCGTAGAAGCTCTGCGATTGGTCGAGCCGACAGAACGGCCAATGGCGGCGAAACTGGTTGTAGCAGGGAGGGACTGTCATAAATCTTTATGGAAGCAATAAACTCGCCGCAGATAGTGAGCTGCGATTATCAGCGGTAATCGATCGCCTCGTGCACACACGCGCTCCACGCTCGCTCACACGAGGACGTGAGGACGTGGTCGCCTGCAATCAAACATGGACATCAGGTTCTACATAATTGACCAGATTACAGCTTTATCGTTGAAAGATATAACTTTTTAACATGACTGAATGTTTAAATGCGTTTTATTTTAGCTGAGAACCATACCGTATTTAACAGTGTCTCCAAGCATCTAACCTATAAAATATTATTTAAACATTACTATAACAGTCCATTTTATCGCGTTATTAGATTTCTCTGGCCAAGTAACCTGCAATGAACTCGTCTTTAAGCCATAAACTACTTATTTTTTTAAATTTGAAGGAAATCATCGGCGCCGTTTTCATAGTAATTTAACAGTCAATCGAGAAAGCAGGTATTCAAACAAAACGAGTGAAGTGAAAAAACAAGTCTATTGCTCATTGAAGTGATGTAAAAACATGCAGCTGGAAATTAACTGTTGTTAGAGTACTCTTGCACGTTTTGATTTTGTTGATATCCTCGAAACCCATGAGATCCAATGCTAATTATTAAATTTTAACTTTCAAATTCGTTTTATCAAGTCATTTTTGTATAACTCATTGCATTTTTTCATAGGATTTACTTGCGTAATCTTGTTGTCAGCCAAAAATGAGTTAAAGAAATTCCAGGATTTAAGAGAAATACTCTGAGCCTTAATAATACTAAGTATGACTTATGACGGTTCGTTGTCAAATTTAATGTTTACTGAATTTTATTCCTTACAATTTGGGTCAAATTGTCTTACTGGAGGTTAAAGGGACTACCGTAACTGAAATGTAAGTGGATTTTGTAATATCGAGATGACACAAAATCATTTATATTTTCTAATAATAAACATATACGTTTAAACAAGTAACTTTATGGACAAGGAATAATATACTGACTAGTTTCAAGAAGAATTGCTTCATAGCTAAAATTTGTTTTCATTACATTGAGAACTGAAATGTCTTTTCTAGGTTATTTAACGCTTTAATGCCAAATCTCTAGTCCAGAAGTAAAATTAATTGTTCTTTTAACCATACAATTAAAGTTGCCTGGAAATATTGATTATATATTTCTAGGCATTTAAAAAATTAACCATCTAAGATTGTACAGGAAATGATGGAAGTTAAAATTTTACATTTTCAAGTAAAAGAGGACGCAGTTACTACAAGGCACTGAACAACCTTCGACTCCAATTCACTCACGCACATACTATAATCATCTATATGCAGTTGTAATGTATACATAGATATGAATAAAAACAGACAATGGAATTCCCCAAAATCGAAGCAAGTAAATAAATTATAGAGATATTTGTTCTTACAATTCATAAATAAATTACGAATATCTATATGTTTAATACAATAGGGTTTTTTTTTGTAAGATCCCTTTTTCTGATTCAGCCGTCCTGCTAAACCGATTTTTACGATTAAGGTGTCATTTTAAAGCTTATAATGTAGCGCACCGGCGACTGATAATTGAAATGGGCATATATTTTATTACAGCTTCGACCCCCAAGGCTTTGATTTATTTCTAGAGGTCGCTTTCAACGCTCCAGTGCCGACCAACTTGCGTTATAACGGTTTTAAAATGTGATTGTAATTTATCAGCTGATTACCTTGAGACGAATTTTTAAGAGGTCACTTTAATTTTCACTTTAATTTAAAATTTTCGCAAAATTGAGGCAGGTAAATCATTCTTTATGGTGAAGATCTATGATCGTTAGATTATAAATATATTGCAAACTGAACCCTGAAACAGAAAGAAGAAGAGAGCATAGAGAAGAGCAGAGACTCTATGTGATTAGGGAAAATATGCGTAACCTTCACAAGAATAGAGAACTGCTGAGAGAAAAAGACTAATTGAACACCAGAGAAGGTATTACGATGAGCAATTTACACATGGGCTTCCTAGAAAAACTTCCGTTATTCTACTGTTATGCCAGAAGACAACCAAATTCAAAATCATAGTGCAAAGGGTGATGAATAAAAAGTGTTTGTGTTTTGTTCAGTTAGGCCTTTATATTTATTTAGATGAGATTTTTTAATTTAAATTGAAAAGGTTAATTTGGTTAAGTAGGTGAGTTTGAAGCCATACAATTTATTTTGACTGTAGGTGAGTTACTCACAAAACAGAAATAATATAAAAGTGCGCAATTTACGCATGGGGCCCCTAGTAGAAATTTATTTTTTCAATTATTTAAATTTTATTTATTTACTTTACTAACTTACTAACTTTAAAGTAACGTCTACATCCCCATAGTTTTAACGAAAATCATGCGAAAAACATTTTTTTAACTGAGTTAACTTACTAACTTATTACACTTATTATTATTATTATTATTCCCGTGTTGGGCCGGGACAGAATGTCCAACAGTATCCCCTGCTTGTCGTAAGAGCCGACAAAAAGGGGAGGGGGGCGCAATGGTACTTTTACGCGTCTCCTTTTCACAACTCCATTCTCCGTTTCATTTCAATAGCCCGGTTGTTTTTCTAAATCATTCCGGCCCACTTGCCGGGGTGACTCTGTGTTCTTCAGCCTCCACTGCGCTGGAGGGCTAGGACGAGCAGAGGGTACAGCTTAAAAACTGGGTTCTGCAGGGAGGTCCCAGGCTGCCGGATAGTACAGGGGCCCGGGTCAGCCCAGCCAGCTGACCTGGCTGCCCTATCAGCCGGCGAAAATCCCCTTGGCCGTGGCGGTGCCGGTTGGCGACCGGATAGGGCCCTGCTGCGGTCACGGGGGGGCTCTGCCGAGGCACTGCTCGTCTGGGACCGCCGGTGTTTTGGAGGCGGTCGAACACGGATATAGTTGCTCTGGCGACGGGTCGGTTTTGACAATCACATTGGGGTACTGTTTTGGGGGGTAACAAACACCCAGTCTTGGGGGCTAATCCAGACATCATGAGCGGTTCAAAAGGAAAAACAATTCAAAAGGTGCAGGAATCTTCGCGGGGTGCCCTAACCCCACAAAGCAACCAACAACGCTCTTCTCTGAGTGGGCTTGGTGACGGGGTGGCAAGCCCCTTCGAAAGAAGGTCGCGCGTCGAAAGATCGCCGCCGAGCCGTGTCGTGACACCTGCCTCATCGGTGGCCAGAACATCTGTGGCCATCGATGAGACACCCACTCTAAACGAGCGGATGGACGATGGGACGTCTCTCTTCGAGGCAGTCATCGCGCTCGCCAAGCAGCAGGAGGAGGAGCACATCAAAAAGTGCTTTGACATCCTCGCTGTGATGAAGGCAGCGACCACCCGGCAGAAGAATATCAGCCAGGATGTGAAGGATGGCATCGTCCAATTGGAGGTCAGCCTTCACCACATCATCCAGTTGAGGAGGTCGTGGCAGTCATGTGAGTCGGTGACTGCTTCGACGCAGACGACCCCGTCATGGCGGGTAAAGGCTCAGCCGGCCGGTAGGAAGCGGCTACTAGCCCCGCCCAACCGGAGGCTGAGAAGAAACCTCGAGGAAACGGTCCAGGGGAGACATCGAACCCCGAAAAATGGACCGACGTCGCGTCGTCAGGAAGAGGGGGAAGAAGAGAGACCCTCCCCAGCAGCCTGGAAGCCAGCCTGGCACCCAGGACAAGAAGAAGGCGCCGAGGAAGAAGTCCCGCAAGCAGCGGCCAGTCGCTCTTCTCATCAAGCCGTCGGAGGGGAAACCCTACGCCGACGTGCTGGGCGAAATTCGCAGCAAAGCGAAGCCCGATGAGAAGGGCCCCGTCATCAAGGGCATGAGGAAGACTCTTTTGGTCGAGCTCGGTGACCCTCCAAAAGTAAAGCCGCCTTCAGCGAGGACTTGCAGACCATCTTGGGGGCGAACGCGACCGTCCGCGTTCTCATCGAACCCAAGTCGACGCTGGAGGTGAGGGACCTTGACGTGCTGACGACCAAGGCGGAGGTGACCGCTGCCGTCAAATCCGCCATCGGCGACAACGTCGAGGTGAAAACCTTCCTTTCAAAGGCGAACGCTCGGGGTCAGAAGGTGGCGATCCTCACGCTGGGAGCCAGAGCAGCTGAGAAGCTCCTGGAGAAGGGCCACCTCAAAGTCTGGTATGTGAGCTGTCGGGTGCGCGAGAAGCTCGTGGCCTCCAGATGTTTTAAATGTTTGGGTTCGGTCACGTAGCTAATCGCTGCCCTGGACCCGATAGAAGCAAGCTCTGCTTCAAGTGCGGCGGCCAGGACCACAAGGCCAGCGCGTGCAATGCAGCGTTGTCCTGTGTCCTGTGTACAGAAGCCGGTTTGAAGGGCGACCAGGTCAAGCATTCCGCTGGGTCTGGTCGTTGCGGGCAGTACAGGCGGGCCATCCAGGAGCTTCGCCAAACACAAAAGAAATTATTAGTGTTCTGCAACTAATATGCAGAGGAGCAGGACAGCAAACGACTTGCTGTTCCAACTCGCCACGGAGCAGGGTGCTGACCTACTACTTCTCAGTGAGCAGTACCAGAACCGACGCTCCGCGCAGTGGTTCTCGGATCCCTCCGGCACTGCGGCGATTTGGATCTTGGACCTCTGGAAGGTGCCTGTTCTCCTGATACTTCACGCCAAACCAACCGATCGGAGACTACCGCAACAAGGTCGATTCCATTGAGGATGAGATCATGAAAACCTCTGAAGGGATCACATAGTCGGTGGCGATTTTAACGCCAAAGCCGCGGGAATGGGGTTCCCCGCGGACCGACACTCGAGGTCGTTACGTCCTCGAGTCGGCTGCCAGGTCGGGCCTCTGTATCCTCAACACGGGCGGCATTTCCACCTTTCGCCGTCCGGGGTGCAGAGAGACGATCCCTGACACATCCCTTGCCTCTGAAAGGATTGCCCAGCGGATCTCCGACTGGCGTGTCTTCGAGGAGTATTCCTCTAGCGACCACCAGGGGATCCTCTTCAAGGTCCTTCCCGAGGGTGCGCGCTGAACCTGTCCCTCTGGCTTGACGTTGGAACACCAGTCGTCTGAGCAAAGACACATTTAAAGGAGTAATTAAAGACCAGAGCATTGAGAATTTCACAAGCGCCGAAGATCTGGCAGCATCGACGATGCGACTCATCGCGACCGCGTGTGAGCAGTCGATGCCCGGAGTTTTCCGCCGCCACAGGAAGAAGCCGGTTTACTGGTGGTTGCCTGAAATCGCAGAACTCCGGAGGAGATGCCTTGGTCTCCGACGAGCTGCGCAGCGAGCCAGAAACCGCCCTAATGCAAATGCCAGATCGGCTGAGCACAGAGCGGCCCGCCGAGAGCTCCGCGGTGCCATCTACCGGAGTAAAGTTAGGTGCTGGAAGCAGCTGTGTCAGGATATCGACAACGACCCCTGGAGGACAGGCTACAAACTTGTAACCCAGAAGCTAGGGGCTCGCTCACCACCTGCGGTCATGGAACACTGTTTCCCAGCCACCCAGTTCGGCCAGTCAGGGAATTCGGAGAGGTAGGCGCCTTCCCAGTTTTCCGGGAAGAGGAACTCACCGCCGCCATCCGATCCCTACGACCCAGAAGAGCGCCCGGTCCCGATGGCATTCCGGCGGATGTGCTCAAGCTCGCTGCGGAGGTGAATCCAAGGCTTCTGCTCGACATGTTCAACGCGTGTCTGGCGGAAGGCGTTTTCTTTTCTTCGTGGAAGGTTCGCCTTGTTCTTATCCCCAAGGCGAAGAGTACACCGGGGACCCCTTCTTCTTTCCGACCCCTGTGTATGCTCGACACGGCCGGGAAAGTGCTTGAAAAGCTCTTGCGCGTCAGGCTGACCGAGGCCATCGTCTCTGCGGGGGACTTGTCCCCGCAGCAGTACGGCTTCAGGTCCGGTCGCTCTACCATCGACGCTATCCAGGAGGTAGTTGAGGCAGTGCGGAGGGCGGAGGACCACAACCACTGGTCGCGCCGCGTGGTCCTTCTCGTCACGCTCGACGTGAAGAACGCTTTCAACTCCGCCAGGTGGAGCGATATGCTGTGGGCGCTTGAGCATACGTTCCAAGTTCCCTTCTATCTCCTGCGTATGATAGAAGCGTATTTGTCAGACCGCGTTCTGTTGTACGACACGACCGAAGGTCAGCGGCGCATTCCCATCACTTCCGGGGCTGCGCAGGGGTCCATTCTCGGACCAGATCTCTTGAACGTGTCTTAACGACAGCTTGCTGAGGCTAGACATGCCCGATGAGAACCGCCTTGTTGGCTATGCTGACGACGTCGCTGCCTTGATCGCTGCGAGGAACGTCGAGCAGGCAAAACTGAGGCTCAGCGTAGTAATGGCCAAGGTCAACGGGTGGATGCGAGACCACGGCTTGTCCCTGGCTATCAGTACGACGGAGCCACCACCAAAAAGAGGATTAACACCGTGTTCCCGGTGCAGATAGGTGATGTCACACTCGAGACTAAGCCTGCTGCAAAGTACCTGGGAGTCATGGTCGACAGCAGACTGTCTTTCGGCGAGCAGATCCAGCGCGCCGCCGACAAAGCCGCTAAGGGTGTCGCTGCCCTTGGTAGGCTTATGCCCAATGTCGGCGGTCCTCGCTCCTGCAAGCGCCGTCTGCTCATGACTGCCGTCCAGTCAGTCTTGCTGTACGGGGCGGAGGTATGGGCTCACGCACTCGAGAAGCGAGTCCTCCGAGACCGGCTTGCCCGAGTCCAGCGCCGAGGAGCTCTGCAGGTCGCTTCGGCCTACCGCACAGTCTCCGAGCCTGCTGTAATGGTGATCGCTAGAGTCATCCCCGTCCTCTTACTCGCGAGGGAGAGGCAGGCGATTTACCGGAGGAGGTCTGAAGCGGGCCGGGAAACAGTTGCCAGGGAAGAGCGCGATCGCAGCTTCGACTCCTGGTAGCGCGACTGGGAAGCCGAGGCGAGGGGACGTTGGACCTTCCAGCTCATACCTTCCGTCCGACCATGGGTGGAACGGCAGCACGGCGAGGTCGATTACTACGTGACGCAGTTTCTTTCTGGACACGGGTACTTCCGAGCCTATCTGCACCGGATAGGCTGTCGCCAGCCCGGAGTGTCTGTATTGCCCCGGCATCCCAGACACGTCCGAGCACACCTTCTTTCAGTGCGACCGTTGGCACGTCCGCCGAGCCTCGCTTTCATCTGAGATCGGCGTGGTCGTCAGCCCAAACAACATCGTCGGAGCTATGCTCCAGGGAGAGGGCAACTGGAACTGTGTCCAGCACTACGTCCAGGCCATTCTTCGGGCGAAAAAGGTCGACCTCGATCGGCCTTAATCCTCAGCTTTTCTCCACGGAGGTTGCCCTAGTGGCGTAATATCAAAGGCCCAGCCCGAAGTAATGTGTGAAACAGTTCCAGGCTAGTGTCCTCGGTGCCGAGGGAGGTGGTTTAGTCGGTAGTTCACGGGACATCGAGCTCGTGGGAGTCCGACACTACTGAGGGGACAACGAGCCCCTCAGTGTGCGTAAACGCATTCCACCTCCTACCCAAAAAAAAAAAAAAAAAAAAAATTACTCCGCCAGGTGGAGCGATATGCTGTGGGCGCTTGAGCATACGTTCCAAGTTCCCTCCTACCTCCTGCGTATGATGGAAGCGTATTTGTCAGACCGCGTTCTGTTGTACGACACGACCGAAGGTCAGCGGCGCATTCCCATCACTTCCGGGGCTGCGCAGGGGTCCATTCTCGGACCAGATCTCTGGAACGTGTCCTACGATAGCTTGCTGAGGCTAGACATGCCCGATGAAACCCGCCTCGTTGGCTATGCTGACGACGTCGCTGCCTTGATCGCTGCGAGGAACGTCGAGCAGGCAAAACTGAGGCTCAGCGTTGTAATGGCCAAGGTCAACGAATGGATGCGAGATCACGGCTTGTCCCTGGCTATCAGTAAGACGGAGATCGTCGTCCTCACCAAAAAGAGGATAAACACCGTGTTCCCGGTGCAGATAGGTGACGTCACACTCGAAACTAAGCCTGCTGCAAAGTACCTGGGAGTCATGGTCGACAGCAGACTGTCTTTCGGCGAGCAGATCCAGCGCGCCGCCGACAAAGCCGCTAAGGGTGTCGCTGCCCTTGGTAGGCTTATGCCCAATGTCGGCGGTCCTCGTTCCTGCAAGCGCCGTCTGCTCATGACTGCCGTCCAGTCAATCTTGCTGTACGGGGCGGAGGTATGGGCTCACGCACTCGAGAAGCGAGTCTTCCGAGACCGGCTTGCCCGAGTCCAGCGTCGAGGAGCTCTGCGGGTCGCTTCGGCCTACCGCACAGTCTCCGAACCTGCTGTGATGGTGATCGCCGGAGTCATCCCCGTCCTCTTCCTCGCGAGGGAGAGGCAGGCGATTTACCGGAGAAGGCCTGAAGTGGGCCGGGAAACAGCTGCCAGGGAAGAGCGCGATCGCAGCTTCGACTCCTGGCAGCGCGACTGGGAAGCCGAGCCGAGGGGACGTTGGACCTTCCAGCTCATACCTTCCGTCCGACCATGGCTGGAGCGGCAGCACGGCGAGGTCGATTACTACGTGACCCAGTTTCTTTCTGGACACGGGTACTTCCGAGCCTATCTGCACCGGATGGGCAAAGTCGCCAGCCCGGACTGTCTGTATTGCCCCGGCATCCCAGATACGTCCGAGCACACCTTCTTTCAGTGCGACCGTTGGCACGTCCGCCGAGCCTCACTTTCATCTGAGATCGGCGCGATCGACAGCCCAAACAACATCGTCGGAGCTATGCTCCAGGGAGAGGGCAACTGGAACTGTGTCCAGCACTACGTCCAGGCCGTTCTTCGGGCGAAAAAGGTCGACCTCGATCGGCCTTAATCCTCAGCATTTCCCCACGGAGGTTGCCCTAGCGGCGTAATATCAAAGGCCTAGCCCGAAGTAATGTGTGAAACAGTTCCAGGCTAGTGTCCTCGGTGCCGAGGGAGGTGGTTTAGTCGGTAGTTCACGGGACATCTAGCTCGTGGGAGTCCGACACTACTGAGGGGACAACGAGCCCCTCAGTGTGCGTAAACGCATTCCACCTCCTACCCAAAAAAAAAAATTATTATTATTATCTATTACACAAATTGCCTCGGGAAATTCTTTTGTACAGCAAAACTCCTTTATTTATGAAAGGAGAACAATTATATAAGTTTGAAGGGGATTGAGTTGTAATTACGGGTCACCTATCTACAAAAATGGGAAGGTGTCAGCGAAACAAGCGCGTCATGTACAAGCAAGTCCCAAGTGCAAACTTTGTATATAAGAAATGTGGACTGTGCAGGGAATGGCGAGATTGCAATAAGGACCTGGCAGAAGCCCTAACAAAAAAGTTGTAGACATTATTGGAAGGAGTATGTTTCTTTTGCTTCTGTTATACACAGTGAAATTCATATTATCATTGTGAATGATTTAAAAAAAGAAAAGGAAGGAATCTATAAAGATTTAGGGCGTTAGGAGTTCAAGGAGAATTCATATTACAAACAGAAGGAATACTAAAGGCAACCTCACGGTACGGTTCGAGACCACTTCTACATAACCTTGAGATGTTCACGCAGGGAAACACCTATAAACCGAACAAGAATAATGTATAAAAAGGTATAAATCTGGAGGGAAAACACATATCGATCACTAAACCTTTCATTGGCTCAAAAAGAATCCTAAACAATAATTAGGATAACTAATTATTATAACGCAATTTAGGAAAAGTTAAAATTTGAATTGCAGCGGATAAACTTGAGTGTCAAGCGTCCTAAAAAAATCTGTGCAAATTCTGAAAAATTATTGAAACAATACAACAACAAACAATTCAAACAATGAAAAAAATCTTTGTAAAAAATATTTTGACTTGCTATATTCTAATACAAAATTAAAGAGATTTGAAAGAAACCCTCATTCAAAAATGTTATAAGCATAACATTAGATTAAGATAAACTTCAGCGAATATAGGATATATCATTAGGTAGTTAGATAGGTAGGCTGGCAAAAGATTGGATTTCTTACGATTTAAATTTAAATCATATATAATTATTGACAAGCCATATTGTATGCATGCTAATAGTTAACAAGGTCTATCATTATCGAAATAGTTAATTTTATAAACTGGAGAATTCTGTTTATTGTTATGGTTATTGCAATAAAAAGAAGTCTCTTCTCTTTTCTTTTGCACGTAAAAGTATTTATCAAAAATTATCCACGCCGGGAAGTGAAAATAATTGTCAAGTAGATTGTATATTCTAAATTCAAACAATAAATGAAGACTTGAACATTTTGGCAACTGGTTTTATATTCTCTCAAAAATGTAACTAGTAAACAAGTTTTTCTGTAGTTTTGATTGTATGTACTGAAATGTTAGGAAAGGGGGGGGGGGGCGCCGGGCAATACTTTCACGGGCCCAACTCGACTCAGTAGTCAGGTTTGTGATGAGGGACGGTTTTATGGCCCCGCAAGGGTCGCGTCCAACTCGACCACGGTCACTTTAGCCTTGGAACAACCCCCTGCTGTATGCGGCCACCGTTCCGTTACGTAGTACCTGTGGACCGAGCCTTGCTTGGTATTATTTTCTATCTACCAATCTTTCGTCTAGGGCGCCAAAAATACCTTGAGCCGGCCCCGATTCCAGCTAGATTATAACCAACTAGAGGCCCCATGCGCAAATTGCGCACTTTTATATTATTTCTGTTTTGTGAGAACCTCACCTTCAATCAAAATAGATTGTATGGCTTCAAACTCACCGACATTAACCAAATTAACCTTTTCAATTTAAATTAAAAAATCTCATCTAAATAAATATAAAGGTCTAACTGAACAAAACACACACACTTTTTATTCATCACCCTTTGCACTATGATTTTGAATTTGGTTGTCTTCTGGCATAACAGTAGAATAACGGAAGTTTTTCTAGGAAGCCCATGTGTAAGTTGCTCATTGTAATACCTTCTCTGGTGTTCAATTAGTCTTTTTCTCTCAGCAGTTCTCTATTCTTGTGAAGGTTACGCATATTTTCCCTAATCACATAGAGTCTCTGCTCTTCTCTATGCTCTCTTCTTCTTTCTGTTTCAGGGTTCAGTTTGCAATATATTTATAATCTAACGATCATAGATCTTTACCATAAAGAATGACTTACCTGCATCAATTTTGCGGAAATTTTCAATGGAAGTGGCCCAAATTCATTTTCTAAGCTTTACTGGATCTTGTTTACATTAGCATTCAGTCTATTTTTGTTTACAATTCGACCGCTTAAAAATTCGTCTCAAGTTAATCAGCTGATAAATTACAATAATATTTTAAAACCGTTATAACGCAAGTTGGTCAGCACTGGAGCGTTGAAAGCGCCCCGCCCTCTAGAAATAAATCAAAGCCTTGGGGGTCGAAGCTGTAAAATATATGCCCATTTCAATTATCAGTCGCCGGTGCGCTACATTATAAGCTTTAAAATGACACCTCAATCGTAAAAATCGGTTAAGTAGGACGGCTGAAAAAGGAATCTAACAGAAAAACCCCTAATGTATTAAGTATATAGATAGAAGGTCTTAGACTTGGATTCCCCACCCAAACCTCTTCCTCTGGAATAGCACACTGAAATATTCGTAACAACTGGTCTTTGAACAATGCTATAGACTATAGAGATTATAAAGAGTAACAAGAATTGTAATAATATAAGTGAATCCCAATTACTCAAATGAATCCTATCATTCTCTTAAGGAATTCTACCGTTCTACATATCTCTGACACAACAATCAGAATCTTAAATACCTCTGTTGAAACAGACCTGAATATTCAACAAATTTCGAATGCATATGAAACATATTTAAATCAAACATAGTGAGATATGCCAAGTTTTTCCATAAGAACTAAGTTTTTTCCATAACATGGGGAATGAGTGTGCGGGTTTGCTGCAACAGGTATGTTAAAATTTGTTGGTTGTAATTCAGTATTTTAGTAGATCTGTACCGTAAGAAGTCGTTCATTAAGTTTTATCAAGATTTGTTAAGAAAAAAAGTAGATATGATTTGTTTATTTCCCTTAAGGGTAAGGTGGTTGATGTACTGTGTTCACCCCTTTCAATATCTCGGATGTGGAACAACCAAATCGTTTGTTTCTCAGGCTGAATTCAATGGTGTTAACAAAAATTGGATCACTTTTATTTTGTTTTTGTTAAAAAAACTCAAAATCCCCTTTTTTTGGGGGGGGGGGGGGGGGCATTCCTCTTTATTCCCCCTTCCGATAGTCCGCTCGGGCTGGCTAACGAACTCGTACAAGTGATTTGCACTTTACTTGTCTGTTTTAAATTTCATTAGGATCTGACCAGACTTTAGGCCGCTAACGTGTTATCAGACATTTGTTTATGTACTTTTTTAAAGAAAAATAATAATGATGAGGTGGGAGGTGGCCTCTTTCTTAACTTGCCTTTGCCCCGCCCACATAGACTATTGATCTGTGCGTGGACGTTATCAAGCAAAGGCAAGGAGTGAGCCGGTACAGTACTGCTAAAATTATGCGTGAAGCTCGAGTCTCGAACTTGCGACGCCTCGAGGTTACAGTTCCGAGGCCGAGTGCGCTACCAACTGCGCCACCGACTCACTAAACCTACATGTATTTCATAGGTTATTATTATTTAGCTTAAAAAAGGGTATTATTATTATTATTGTGTGACGCATGTAACAGCTTCTTCCCTATAGAGAAAATTCGCTAAAATTAAGCAAGTTGTTGGGAATTATTTTTTTATAAAATAGGTTTTTGAGTGTAGCAAACGAATTTGGTGGAATATTTCTAATTGCTCACCGTCATCTTAATTTAGTTATTACTCCGCACTAGGCCTAGTTTCCTTTAACCTCCCTTGTATATCTTATAGTTTTTGAGACCCCATTATAATAGTGCGCATTGAAAAAAAATGAACTAGAAAATGTACACTTTAAAGTCCAACAAAATACAGTTCGCGCATTATATCTCCGGCTATGGCAAATTCAGCTGGTTGGAAGGTGCGGGGGAGAGATGGGGTACATAGGTTTAAAAATCCCATTTATTCCAAAACTAATGTAAAGCTATGCCGAAGCCAAATTTTACATAACACGCATTTATTCTGCCTCATCTTTTGTCAATGATACAATCTTGCTGTTTGCAGCCTATCGCACGTCTGATATCTCTGTTCCTGTGATTGTGACTGAATCTCAGTTTGTTGTCGCAGCTGCCGAGATCTGGGAGTCTATCCTGCTGCTGCTCGACTGGTGCGGCCTCCCCGTCAACACCACCCCGCTGCTGCACATCATTCTCAAGGAGGTCACCCCCAACGTGAGCGACGTCTTCGAACGCTTCAAAGAGGGTAAGTCGCTATCGTGATAGCCGATATCTCTCTGTAATGTGACCTCTTTGTCGAATATTTTACCTTTTATACTAATTTATAATATCTGTGAAATCATAACCAAAGTCTACAAACTGCGTTCAACATAGAGCGGATCTCGGTAATTGGTTACTATTAGTTATAGATCAGTATGTAAAATAGTAAATTATGAAAATCCTTTTTCATAAAACAAGTCTTAATTGTATCACTAATGGCAGCCATAACCCACTTAAGATTTTCCGCGATTTTTTCTTCAAATGGATAATGTATTGTAGCTCACATTGCCAACGGGACAGCATTGGGAACTCGTGTTAGCCGCACGCAAAACGATCCCTCCTGAAAAATAGTGCTATAGAAATTAAGTATAAATATACCAAGGGTTTGATTGTTTTATTGTAAATGTTTTCATGTGTCTTAGTATAGCTTGAATTATATTTTGCCGTTATGTTAGCTTTACAATGTAGCTGCATTATTCTAAAAGTAAATTTCTTTTGTTCTAGGGATTTCCTATCAACTCTTCGTCCAAGTAAAAATATTTTCAATGATAATTTTGTAATTTTTATCTGAGGATCTTTTTTTACTGATAACGTAATGGTTTTTACTTAGAAATCAAAGATATTATTTTTAAGTGTTATTATTTGCCTCACGATTACTTTCTGAAAAATATGATTTTATTATTACCACGAAGAAGGCAGTTGTAAAAGTATGTTGACAGTTCCACTAATTATAATCAAGTAATGTAAATAAGATGCTAATGTTGTAAATTTTGACAAATTAAAATATGAATAGCTCAAGAAGAAGTACAGATTGAAGCAGACGAAGATTTATATTGATATCAATCCAATGACATAATCTAATTTGGATCCTCAGATGCAATAAATATTTGAAGAAAATTCAAGATGAATATGATAGAAGACACTGGCTCAAGAATTTATCGGAAGAATAGCAGCTTCACTGGGACCCTCGTTCTTCAGGACATCCGCCATCATCCTGAATGGAAAAATAATTGAATTAAAAATATAAACGCAAAGAAAGAATTAAAAAAATCATAAAAACGCAATAGTGATTCATAATTATAAGTTTGTAACTCATTTTGCAATTCTAAGAAATACATTCAGCCTGCTTGCAAATCCATTCTTATTTTATTTCTAATACATATTTAATTTAAAATATAATTCTTTTTTTGCAATTTTACATTTGTATTTTTATTGTTAAAACAAATCGATGTTGCCAGTTCATTCCGACAACTATAGCAAAATGCTTAGTCTTTTTGAAATATTAACAAAATTTTAAGGTTTTTTATATATGTTCGGAACGACTGCAATCAAATCCAGATGAAAACTCCAAGAGTCAGCAGCGAGAAGAGGAAAAGGATAAAGAATTAAAAGAAATATTATGGAAGAAGAACATTTTTTAACCTATTGAACCAAGAGATATAAGCGCTGAGAAAATACAAGAAATACACAACGATGGGAAAATATATTTAAACTAGGGCCCGCAATAATTATGAACAATAATTATGTGACATTTTTGTTCTGGATTCTCCACCGTCCAAACTTTTAATAAGAAATCATAATATTTTGACATTAAATTATTTAAAAAGGTTAAAAATCATCAAAATGGAAATATACCTAGTGAGTTTTCGTTTTTTCTCCATTTACATGTTCTCTTAATTATATAATAATAGTACTTACTGCAAGATCAAGGTAAATATTTGACATATCCTTTTTAAAACTAGTTGAGCACAAATTACATAGTAAATGATTTAAGTTCAGCTGAACTTTTACGATTGTCCAGTAATCGGCATCCAGACATCGGTATGGCATGATCATTATATGAGAAGGAAGAAGAGAATATAATAGAAGAAGGGAATCATATTATTTTAACTGCATAAAATATTACACTTTCGACCAGAAACTTTTTAGGCCAGAATTTTAAGAATGAAATGTTTTTAATTGATAAAACATTATTAAAAATTATAAGATTGCAGTACTTAGAAGCTGATTCAAATCGAAATTATAGATAATGACTAATCAAATTTTGATTTATTAAATTCGAGGAATAGATTGTATATACAAAATATTGTTATTGCTCTTCAACGGTGAGATGTAACGTTTTCAAGAAATAATTCAAGATCATTGGCGTACCTTATATAGAATAAAAATTCTCAAATTTGTCTTAAGTAGCCTACTTCAGGATCTCAAAGTATAATATTACTATAATTGTATTTTTGAGGATATAACTATTCAAAACCGATTGTATAAACCAAAATCTTTTCATAAATTGAGCTCGTTTGAAATTTCCCACTAAAAAATTGTTAAACTGCATCCAATAAAATTTAGATCAACATTTAATTTCACTGCTCCAAAATAAACAAGTGAAAAATTTTTTGACAGTGTAACATTATCTCAAATTTTGATTTAATTGAATGTTTCGACTACAATTTGTACTAGATGTAATAACAACTTTGAGTTTGAATAAACTATGATAAAATGAATAGCTGCAATATGAAAAAACACAGTATTTACATCTTTGTGGCAAAGACATAACCTGTTGGCGATAATACTTCATGACAATCTAAGTATGTAGATCAACTACGACAATGAATTAATCGCACCTGGAGGGAGGCAGGCATATCGAGTCCAAGGAACTTTCTGCTGTAAATCTTTCAGATCTTTATATCGAGGTCGTAAACGGTCGAGTAAATGTCGCCTGCACAGTAAAATGGCTAAAGAGTAAACAGAACCGATGTTAGATGCAGGCCTATAAACCGCGATACACGCGGAGTGTTAAACTTTAACGAGCGACGCGCCGTAAGTGCATCTGCGAATGCACGGTGCAAGCTCGCTATGCAGGTCTGTGCACCGAGGTCCGTGCATACCCATGCACTGTGCACACAGATCAACGGGACATCGCTAGACGACGCTGCTAAACGAAAAGGTTCTAATCTATGAATGTTTCAAGTGGTCAGAAACCAAGAGGTAAATTATGTGATTAACTCTCTGCTTGGGAAATTCCAATTACTAATTAACAATGTTTTAGTAAGCAAACGAAGCCTCAAAAGAAACCTAAAGGAAATCTAATTCTTATTGTTAATTTTATTGAAATTTCAACAGTAATGTGTTGTTCGTCTCGGGAATCAATCAGTTGTTACTGAGAATTCAAAAAGCATTAATCTAAAAGGATTAAATTAAATTGAATCTCCAAGAAAATATTTTACAATTAAAGCTTCGAGGACTGAAGCCTTAATATACAAAATATGAAGTTATCAATCCACGATACAGTAGTATTTAAAGAGTTGAAAAATCAATCAATGAATCACTTGAAGCTTTACAATGCGTAATTGATAATGCCGATGGTTTTATTTTCCTTAGCTTTCTACTAAATCAACCCGGACTACAACGCTAATCACAAAGACAGTTCAAGAAAATAAGCAAGACAGTATAGTTTGAGCTAAAGAAAAGCTAAGAGAAATATTTCCTTTTCTTAGTCTATATTTGCAATACTTATTTGGTACATACCTCAAAACATCGGGTACGTTTATACGATGCCAAAACAAACATGAAGTTACAACGCAATGCGAGTGAGAAGAATGACATTTATTTCAGTCTATATAAATCAAAATTGAAAACAGAATAAAGAGAAACAATGGATCGAAATGGCGGCCATCTGCGCAGCGCTGCAGCCGACGTTGATGGGCTGCAGTAAACCATAAAATAGGTTTACTGCAGGCCGAGCATTACAATGCGCCTACGAAATGCAGCCGTGATATACCAGCACTTTAGTGCCGCCCGTATCCTGCTTGATTTACGGCCTGAACAGTGTCACCGTGTACCGAGAATTTAATTAAAACATTATAATTCCGACTGGTGGGGCAACAAAACCGCTGCTACACAAATAGGGGTCGCATGAGAAGATAATGGCAACTGGACAAGGTTTTGTAACCCGCTTTGGAGTATGAGTGGCTGGCTATGGCTACGCTTGGACGTGGATTCGTATGAGAAGAGGACTTACCTGCAACGAAGATACAAACCTGCAACGAAGATACAAACCTGCAACGAATCCAGTCGGAACTACTCAGGAACGAAGACTTTAAAAGGACCTTTATTTGTTCGTCATCTTCATGTTTTTACAAAAGAAATATTCCAGGCAAAAAACATTTAACAATTTCACGAATCGTTTTGATTATTTTTACTGTTTTTGAGTATTTAAAATAAAATCAATATGTTCAATGCTCTTATTTAATTTAATTTTATTTGATAAATTATTTTATTATAGCAGATCAACCCCATTTACCTATGAAAAGTCTATTTGAAATGGAACATGAAAAATTCAAAAATAAACTTATTGAAAAATGGATTCATTAACCATTTTTTGTAGGACTTTTATTCCTATAAAATGGGATAACAGAATTAAAACCAAAAAATTATAAATTTAATTACCTGTCGATTTTCAAGACTGCATTTTGAGAAAGATTGTCATATTTTTTGTATTGAGGAAACACTCTAGATACAACAGCGAAAGTAATGGACAACTGGGATTAGGTAAGTATTGAATTAAGTAACGTAACTTTAAATCACATAACTTTCTGAAAATGAGAGAGAAATTGAATAAATTTCTTAACTATCAGTAATCACATTTTTTTAAACAATTGTATCTACAATTATATTATTGTAATCGTAATATAACAGTAAACTTATAATTGTGTTTCAGTAACTCATAAGTTTTATTTTTTTCTCATAAAAGTTACGTTAGCTTTATTGCTTTATTAAAATCAATAAAAACATAAATTGTGCTGGAGCGCGTAAAGTTGTAATTTAATCATCCGCCATTAGTAGCCCGGTAAATTCTGTCTTAACGTGGTGGGATTTCATTCGAATTTGGGTGTGCAATACCTTTTTAATTTGATATATAAATCTTGAAAATCGGATCTGTAGTCTTCGAGATCTTTGTTTTATTTGTAACTGGGTGATGGTATCCCGCTTTGCTGGGCATTTACATTAAATAGCAGGTTTCTATTTACTTTAAATATCAGGCAACTGTCAAGCTAAGTAAAAACAAAGTTTTTCCATAAACACCAACACACAAACTTTGACCCTCTGTAGGGAGGAGCCTTAAGGAGAAACCAGCACAAAAACTGCTTAGTTGCTTAGTTGATTTATTTAAGGCCTGATTCAGAGTACAAAATCTCAGCTCTCTACTATACACAGACTTTGCCTTTTATGGCTCTACTTACATGGCTTGCCTTGAGAGGCTTACAGACTCTACTTACATGGCTTTGCCTTTTATAGATACAGGAATAATATACATACAGTAATAAGTTGATTCGAAAGATCAAGTCAAATCGAAAAACTCATTATTCTAGTGGGATTGCCCCGTCTCCAAAGATTGTGATTGTTAGTTAATATCATATCAGTTAAAGCAGACAGCTAATAATTTAACCTTAATTTAAGTTTATTTCGGGATATCAAGTTTAACATATCCGAATAAAATATGGCATAATTTAAATTGAAAAAAAGAAATCTTTGGAAGAAGACTTAAGTAATGGGTCTGTGCACCCATCTTGTTTTCAGTTTCACCGATATTTTTCTAATGTAAATTTAAAAAAAGAGGTTATATATACATTTATATGTATATAAACACTAGCTGATCAACTGAGTTTCACCCGTGGAAAAACTTCCTTAGATTATATAATGACAACCATAACAAACTATGACAACCTCATAAGCTTCCCAATGGTTTAATATATATTTATTTATTTATTTATTGACTTAAGTCCAATTGCCATTTTCATGGTTGGGTCCATAATGACAATATGAAAAAGCTCTAAACTAAATAAAATGTCTATTTTATGAACTATGATTAAGTCTCCATTTGCAAAATAGTCTTCAATTTTATAAAAACAAGCTTCTTCAAGTATTTTTTTCAAACTTCTTTTGAATTTGGAATGTCATTAATTTGCTTTATGTTTTCTGGTAAATTAACGTAGAGTTTTATTGACGTGTATTCTGGACCTTTTTGGTAAAATAATGTTTTGCATGTTGTTTTGTTGATTTGGTTTTTATTTCCTGTATTTTAGTTGTGGGTGTTCATTTGTAGTGGAAATTGTGTTTTATTCTTCTGGACAAAACAGGCACTTTGTAGGATGTACATATATTGATGCAAGAATTAAAATTTTATGTTTTTTTAAAGAGAGGACGACATTAATTTATTTTTGTAATCTTAAAAAGGGTTTATAAGGCTTTTTTTAAGAATTAATACTTTTTTATTTATTGCTGAGTCCCCAGAACATTAGGCCATACATTTGCAATTTGAGACTCAATACAGGCATGGTAAACCAATTTAATTTAGTAACGTTGATGGAGCAACATCTTAATAAAGTGTTAGTCATAAATCTTAATAATAAGTCTTAATCACTGCTAATCTTCTTACAAAAGTGTTCTATATGTATATCTCAGGATAAATTGTTTGATATAGTGAGTCCAAGAAATATTACATTGCTGCATGGAGAAACAGTAGTTTCACAGTACAGTTTCATCCAACACCAAGAGGATGTCTTCCGATGAACCCTTATTAAATGTCATAAATTTTGTTTTAGTGTTACTTACGTTTATTTAAACGTAAGTAACACTTACGTTTACACTCATTTTATTACCTTGAAACCAATCAAGAATATTGGAAATTTGAATATAATTTGAAATTTCTAGATCCGAAATTGAATTATAAAACGTTGTGTAATCTGAAAATAATATGATTTCACCTTCAGTGGGAGTATTAATTATTGGAACTTTGAAGTCCCGTAGGACGTAACCCTAAGGGACTTTGGTAAAACCGTTACTCAGTACTATACCCATCTACTCATCTAATATAAACAACTACGCCAAACCTATACATACAATACACAAGGGGTGTTCTTTTCACAGACAAACTTCAATAGTGGCTGGATGGATTGTAACAGTTGAGGTGTTAAATTAAAGGGATTTTTATGTAGATTTGTCAAAAAGTTTCAGAATTTTCAAAAAGGGCGTCACTAAACTACAGTAAAGTGCTGAAGTTTTGGAACAGTGGAGGTATCCATCGACATTTTGCCAAGTTCAGTTCACTTTGCTTATACCTGACCACATGGTCTCATTCTTTGAAACACTACTATAGATAAACCACAGATTGCACTGTTTGCAAGCGAAGCTACAACCGAGTAATCTATCTACCTATACTATTATAAAGAAGAGGTGGTTTCTGTAGGTATGTATGTATGTATGGGATAAGAGAACTCGAAAAATACTGAACCGACTGGGTTAAAATTTCACACAGAGGTAGATCTTGAACCTGGGAAACATATAGGCCTATTCACTTCCTTAAAATCCCCTCGGGCTACGCCCCATGAACGCCTTAGCTTCAATGTTTACATTTTATAAGGATGTAAACATTCAAATACCGAAATGTAAACAGCTGAGAATACTAAAGTTTGACAGTTCAAATAGCAGAAGTAAGATCAGCTGTAATTTTTATCGTGAGCGAAGCCACAGGCAACTGCTAGTCTAGTAAAAATATAAGCGTTTATAGTCGCCGTCCTCTACCATCAATCGAGTAAAATAAATTGTAAATAATCTACAGAAGTAAGCCTATTTGGTCTCTAAAGCTAATATTAACACGGAGAAAACATTAAACTGGGATTTATTTAACTTACTAGTGTCTGGCAGAGGGTTACAGCAATAATGTCTAAAGACGGTCGCTCTCGAAATACCTCATTGACACAATAACACTAAGTCCACGGCAAAACTAGGGACGCCCGTTTTAAACGTAATTGATAACATTAAGGATTTGGTCATTTGGCTAGTTCTGCCTTCTGCATTGTAACTTGCCCTTTTGTAGGATTAGATGTTGATATTTCTGTGTTTGCTTGTGAGGCAGTAGTTGCCAAACTTAGTACAAACCGTCCTGTCTTTTAAGAAAAACGTTCCTGGTGTCAATGAGCTGCAGGTTTATGTCTGTGCCTAAGAATGACTCGAATTACTTGGTGTCAAACTGATGACCGTGAAACATGTACTACTTACTACAAAACAATTTACGCTACTCAAGGCAAAGGTGGTATCATAGCACTTACAGTATAAGGGTAAAATAGACTTAGATAGATTATGATTCTCTAGAAGTCAAGTAATGTGCTTATTCACCTATAAGCTGCAACATATTAAGTTAATATGCAATTGATTTGGGAAAGCCATAAAGCTCGACTCCGTCAAATCAGGTCACATTTAAAATCCAAGTTTTACGTAGCCTATATGTAGCGTCAAAAACCCGACTTTGACGTATTGTATTGGTTTTATTGCTTTATTTCATTCTTGCGGAAAAAAATACGATGTCATAAAATATTATGCTGAAATACGTTTTTAAGCTTGGGATTCGATGAATATTGCCTATAGTCCAGTCATTTAACACCTTTCATTATGAAAAAATTATTTAACACCTTTTTTCCTTATGAAAAAGGAAAAAGTCTTATACGTCTGGAAAAATTGCTTTAAGTCTCCTCTTAGATGTCTATTTTAGCATACCCGAAAGCCCCATTAATGGGTGGTTGGTAAGTGACCACCATCTTGGATTTTAGGTGCAATTTTTAGGGTTTTCCTAAATATCTTGAAAACTATCAACCTTTAGTACACTATGTTAAAATTTAAATTTAATACACCCGTTGCAGGAGACCTGCATCAAGATAAATAGAACAAAACCAGGTGGTCCCATTTTAACGCGTCATCACTGACCAGCTGAGGTAGACGTAGATATGTCTGTCATACATTTCTTTTCCTTTAATTGTGTTCTAATTCAGAAGTCACAGCTGGAGGCAGACGTGAATACATCACCAGAGAAATCGCTAGTTACGGGACTACCTATTTTTTCTAATCATCTTTGACCTGCATACTCAACGAATTTCAAATACAAAAAAAATATATATTTTCATCCAACATAGTGACATGTCCAATATGACATGTTTTTGTAATCTAGGTAAGAATAACATGGGGAATGAGTGTAAGGTTTGCTGCATCAGAAATACTGGGTGGTTTCAATTCAATATTTAGTAGATCTTAACTAGAAGAAGCCTTAAGAAAAATAAGCGAGATATAGAATTTTACAAATTTCCCATTAGGTTAACATTGAACATTGGGACAACGTACTGTGTTTAGACTCTCAGTATCTAGGTAAAAAATGGACATAGAGCAAAGATTTAAAATACTTTAATGTTTTTTTTTGGTGAATTCAGTGGTGCAAATCGAAATAGGATCGTTTCTATTTTTTTATGTGAAAACCCTGAACACCTCATTTTTGGGGGGTTTATTCCCCTTGACCCCCCCCCCTTCCGGTGGTCCGATCTGCCAATTACGGTGCTTTACGAACTCGTCTAATTGATTACCACTTTACATGTCTGTATCCTATTTTATAAAGATCAGATCATTAAAAAAGCGATAAAAAGTTTTATATCAGTTTATCGTGCTAAATACTAGACAAGTATATACATATCTAAAAATTCAAACGAATTGTGTTGTTTGCTGCTGGGGGCCCTAAAACGAAAAGTTGTCATGGTCTTGGGCTTAGGTCTTACCATGAGACCTACGGTAATAGGCTTCTTCCCTATAGGAGAAATTCGCTAAAAACAAAATTGGGGCAAAGCCTATTCACCTAAAGGAAAGTTAACTACATTTATGATATCTCACCAAAATATATAGCATTTGACACCTTAGTCATAAAGATAGGTGCAAAATAAAGGTGTGGGCGAGCTTACAAAAAACACAAATTTGTAATAAACCCTTAAGAATACATTTATTATATGAGCTCACCAAGGCCTTTATTTTAGACCAATATTTATGTCTAAGGTGTCGATTGCTGTATATTATTTGTCAAAGTCAAAGTCAAATCATTTTATTGTCAAAGACACAAATGTGCATAACAATCGTCAACAATATATATTGTTAACAATCGTCAATGTATATATATCCTCTCAGTAATATATACTGTGTCCCAAAATTCCCGGACCGGTTTAATCTATATATTCAAAAAATTTTGTTTTTCTTTTCCGAGTCCGTTTGGCTCTTCTACTCAACCAATTTTTACAATTGAGGTCTTAAATTAAATGTATGCACATGCAGATTTGCCATCAAGCATCCGTATTCATTTATCTGCTGTATTACTCGAGTAATGCACAAAAGAAACTTCCTCCCTGTATATTTCTTATGGGAGTTAAATATGATTTCCTTTTCCGAGTTCGTTTGGCTCTCCTACTCAACCGATTTTCATAATTGAGGTCTTAAAGGCATGCACGCAGAGATTTGCCATCAAGCATCGGCATTAATTTATCTACTGTATTACTCGACCAAAAAATATAAATTTTATTATTTCCCAGATTTTGAATTCAATTAAAGATATATTTCCCCAGTTCTAATTATGTAATCCTATATGTTTTGGTCTAAGAATCTTCAGTGAAATACCAGCTTTCATTTGAGCTTTAGATTATTGTGATCAATAATACGGAGAAAACAACTACTTAGCAACATTGTTAAGGTAACAAAACAACGTACCTGAAGCACTCTGCTGAATACCGAACAACACAAATCTTTTAAATATAAAAAA
Source organism: Flexamia atlantica (assembly GCA_035578135.1). Taxonomy (NCBI): domain Eukaryota; kingdom Metazoa; phylum Arthropoda; class Insecta; order Hemiptera; family Cicadellidae; genus Flexamia; species Flexamia atlantica. The sequence goes on from JAQJVK010000001.1 coordinate 159,794,693, forward strand.
TAGGTTTTTCTTTTCCGAGTCTGTTAATGGTCTGATCTTAATGAAATTTGGTTCAGACGTGTAAAGTGGTAATCAATCGGACGAATTCGTGAACCAGCCCGATTGGACCTCCGGAAGGGGGGGTGAGAAGGGGAAAACCCCTCCGATAGTGGGTCTTTTGAAGAAAAATCCAATTTTTGTTTGCACCATTGAATTCAGCTCAAAAAAACAAACAATTTAGGATTTTGAATCACTGGTCTATGTCCATTGGTTACCGATACATTGAAAGTGGTAAACACAGTACGTTGTCCCAATGTTAACCTTATGGGAAAAAGTAAAGTTCTATATCTTGCTTAATTCTCAACATATCTTGATAACACTAGGTTTGTGGCTTCATCTAGATGAGATCTAATGTGTAATAATCTAAAATCCCCGATATTTCCATTTTCGTGGCAGCAAACTTGCATGCTCATTCCCCATGTTATTCTTGTGGAACTTAAAAAAAAACACGTCAAATCTCGCTATGTTGGCTTGAAATATGTTATTTTGCATAAGAAATTCAGTGAGTATGCAGGTCTGCAACGGGGGTATTTTAGCATGGTATATAGTTAGTTTGAAAAGTCGTATGTGCCGGGCTGACATGTCGCTGTGTCGAAAACTTAAGTACAGAATATCTCATTAAATTCCTACTTTTTCCTTCGCGAAACAAATTATTAGCAATTTGGTAATAAATCTTGGTATAATTGGTTTTCTAAAATTCCAACATAACCGGGCCCAGCTACGTGCACCTGTTTTTCAACTTAAGCAAGTGTCGGGCAAGTCACATTGAAGTTGTGAAGCTGCATTGCATGTAATATTAATTTTTTTAATGAAGAATTATTTGATTTGAAATGATTTTGTGTCTTAGTATCAAAATTTAATGCTGCGGAGCAGCGTGGGTCCTCTAGTATCTTTTAAAACGATATTTTGCATACCTTTTATCACAAAAAAAAACTACTTTTTGATGTATATGTCATTTCTGCCCCTGCCCTCAAAATTGGATTTGGGGGGGGGGGGGTAGCCTCAAAATTTGAAATGTAAACACCCAACGAGCGACTGCTTATTTTAAAGGGCTTGTTAAAAGAAACACAATGCCGCAAACCGGAGGTCGATATCATGCTCCAGTCCAAAATGAAGTGCGGCACTCCAGACCGCACTGTCAATTTTTCAGAGTCTCTCATTTTAAGAAATCCTATCTCATCTATGTATGGAACTAAAACAACTTGCGATCTGGTCTGTAGGTATGATGGTATCCAGTCACACGCTTTTCCTCTGAAGCCTATTTTTCTATATTTTCAAACGAAATGGAATGATCCACAACATCAAAAGCCTTGCTTAAGTCAATAAACAAACCTAATGAATGTTCTTTCAGGTCAAGAGGGGACGACAAGGAGGAAACAAATTTAAATAAAGCATCTGCTTCGAAGTAGATGCTTTCGGAATCCAAACTGGTCTTTGAAAACCATGGTTTTTGATGTCATGATCATCAAAAATGAAGATAAACGGTTCAGAAATACTTTTTCAATTATCTTTTTTGAAAAGGTTGATAGAAAATCTTCAGGAAATCGGCCTAAAATTGGTTCAGAAAATGTTGAAATTGGCCTAAAATGTTCAGGAATTCGAGCATTTTTTTATTTTGGGCAGGGTTTTATAGATGCAGTCTTCAGCAATGTTGGAAATTGTCCACTCTTTAGAGGAAGTAATAGTGTAAACAAGAGGCGCTGATAAACTATTAGCACATGACTTCAAGATTTCCGATGAAATATTGTCATATCCAGATGAATTACTTGACTTTAGCAACTTTATTGCTGATAGAACCTCTTCTTCATTTTTTGGAGATAAGAAAAGACCCTACAGTGTGATTCTCTAAAGAACACACTCTTGAAATAGATCTATCTCCTCCGACTCTAAGTCTGACCTTGGAGAAGTAATGTTGAGATAACTAGAAACAACCTTTGGGTCATCAACCAGCCTGCCATCACTGTCTTCAACAACGAACTTTTTGAAGGGTTTTGGAACCTTGCCAGGGATGTGTTGGTGAACAATATTCCAAACAGCCTTTTTTTGCTTGTTATGTGATACTGATATTTTTTCCAGAACCTTTTCTGCTCTAAAAGACTGAACCTGATTTCTGAATGTTTTCTTTTGACTGATGTACCTCTATTTCATGGGATGAGATGAATTCAAATCCTTAGTCAGGCTATAAAGATGGAGCAGATCATCCCGTGCGTTTTGAAACAAAGGGTTGAGGACAGCTGTTTTTGATGGAGGATTTGTTTTGATCTTAACCCTTTTCTCAGGAAACGCCAAATTGAAATTATATTTGACAGTGGTCATGTTAATAGTGGTCATGAAAGCTTCAAACTTTTCATCAACCTTCCCGGGTGAAAATAAGTCCCATGTCTCATGTTGGAGAAGAAAATTAAAAACTCGAATGTTATATTTTTAAAAAGAGCTGTGAAGTTGGGGCAATGGATTTCCATTTACCTACACTGATATCTGCCATCTGGGCATGATGGTCAGACAAACCTGTAATCACAACTGAGGATTTGAACCTATCATCTGGGATGCTCGTGAAAACGTTGTCAATCATATTCACGAGTAAATGTATAAATCGTTTGTCGCAAACCATATGATGACATATAATTCCCATACGTTTTGGAAGAAGAATCACTAACAGACAAGTCAATGATGAAATCACCAGCTACAACTGCCTTGGAATTTTTATGTAAGATCTCATCCAAACATCTATGAAATCTCTATTGTCGAGATTTTATGGAAATAGTTGATTTTCCATTAGGTGATTGGGCTTTGCCATGTCGGGCATTTATTTTACACACAAAGTCACATGCATTTCTTTTGGAGGTGATATTATTTGTTAAGATTTCAAAAAGCCTATATGAATCTAGTGGTTATCTTGTGAATAGTTGGACCAAATTAAACATATTACATAGGTTTCTTGCAGAAAATTTCATCTATTTTCATTTTTATTCTTAATATTGGATACTAAAAGTTGATAGGTTTCGATATATTTAGGAAGAACAAAAAAATGTACCTAAAATCCATGATGGCAGCCACTTGCCGACCACCCAACAATGGGGCTTTTAGGTATGTTAAAATATGCATCGAGGAGGACATTTAAAAGCAATTTCCAGACATATACGATTTTTTCCCTTTTTCAGGCAATTTTTGGTTGTAAAATGACAAAGGTACTTAACATACTTCCTCTTACTCTTGTTTGTATTAAAAAAAACTTTAACTGCCCGTCGCCATTCGCCAATCAAAGTTAATGTTTACATTAAGTGAAATGAATCATCAGATTCGTGTGTCATTGTCGTGAATGCTTAATTGACACTATAAATCCTATTTTAAATAATTATTTCCGCCAAAACTTTAATAAAATAATATCCAACTTAGCTTTATTATTATTTTTTCTGATTCCGGAACCACCTTATTCGTACTCGCTGTTGCGTTTGTGATCTCAGTGAGAGGAGATAGCCTCTGTAACATCTCAGCAGTAACCGAGAGCCAGGGCGCAGGCTTACAAAGTGAGTACAATATGGTGAACATGAGCGGCCAACGTCCTTCAGGTAACCCTTTTAGAGCAATAAAGAGAGTTTGTAATGCGCGATCCGCCACGTAAAGCGTTGTGTTAATGAACCTCACGACGTACAATGTTATCTCCTACAGGGCCGTCCAGACTGCATGAAGCTTTTGGTTTTAAATTGCAAAATATGCCATTAAGAAGCTATGAAAAGCATTCGGATAGTGAAAGCACAGGTTAAGCAACTTGGTAAGACAGTCATATAGCTGAGAACATAAGGTGACTCATAGATGACTCCGCCGTTGGAGGGAAAATTGTGGAAATGGCCTCTCTTTTCTTAGTGTACCGCGTACATTTCCATACTGATTACCACTGGTTGGTACAGAGTATAGTTCTAATCATCATTTTACAATTGCTTCTATTAGGTTTAATATGGTTTGTACTTTGAGAGGATTACCTATCTTTGGCAGTTCCCATCCTTGCTCTCCTCCGACACTAGCGGTGAATTTCGGAACTGTTCTTTGCCATGGGCCATGAGGCCCATAATAAGGCCAAGATTTTTATTCTTCACTATCACAACACTTTTGGCTGCACAAGGTTTTTCGTGGTGTCATTTTCACTAACCAAGCTTTGAAAATAAAATTCAATACACCATTGTAAAAATAATGAGTTGTAGAGTATTTATTGATTTTATTAATTTAATTATAACCTTAATAGGAAATTGACGTAATATGAAGGTACTTCTCAGGAAGGTCAGGGAACTATGAAGTTAAAATGCAAGGGCTGTAGGAATTGAAAGGAAATGTTTCTGTTGCATAGTTCAATTAGTGTTAAAAGAATATAGAAATATTTAGTGGTTTGCCGACTTAGATAAACTCTACTAAAACCTATAATACCTTGAAATGCATAAAGAAATTAATATTACAATTTTGTTCCTTGAGTTCAATAAAGTTTCAAATGGAGGTTTCATATTTGAAGAAGTTTTAAAATAAAATGTAATTTCATCGCTTGAATATTGCTTTGAGGATACGAGACATTTTGTGTGTTCCAATTGGTATGCTAAATAAATTAGATAAAATTTGTGAATATTATTCCTCCGGATATTATATTTGCAAATACTTATATCTTTGTAAAGTCATTAATGCTATTTTAACGGAATCTTTGATTACATAAGTTTATCGTTAATTGAAAAATCAATAATCGAAACTAAATGAATTTTGTGTTTAATTCACCAATACTTTCTCTATACTATGCCCCTATTAAATGTTACAGTTTCTCATAGAAAACAAACCTATGAGTTAATGAAAATTTTAAAATTCAATATATTCTTTAAAAATATTTCTTAGTGAATATTTGATTTGTTAATACTAATTACATGGTGTATTTATTAACGTTAATTGATTTTAACTGAATTTCAACTCGATAAGTATCTAGCTATACTTATTTAATACGCTAGGGGGTTTTTGTGATCACTACTCCTCTTAAAGTTCTGGGCCGATTTTAATAATTTAGCTGTCATTGGAAAGAGCTTGGTGTGAAGTTTTACAGGAAATACAATTTAAAAAGGTTTGACTAGAGGGAAGAGCCCTAGACGCCCTTTTTGGTATTTGTCCATAAGATTTAACATGGGAATATAAATTTCAATAAAGCAGCTGAATAGAGTAAACAAAGTTTTTTTTCAGCAAAGCCATGTGTTATTTTTGGAATTGAAACCATTTGAATGTACACAGAAGTAGACTTTAAGCATTAATTTATGAGTTGGCAGATTTAATGAGGGGTTGTAATTTAGTAACAGAAACTGAACTACAGCAATTTTTGCAAACATAACGTAAAACCTATGAAATCAACCGTCATCTTTTCACAATATAATTTACTTCTTCATTATCTATTTCAATTTAAAAAACATGTATACAGTATAAACAAACTTGCAGCCGATTTTCAAATAACTGATTCCTATATTATATTGTCCCTAATAATTATTTTAACTATGACAAAAGCGCCTAAGTGAACTCGACGTTTTTTGACTTTAACATACTTTGACCTTAGAGAAGTATATAATTTTCTTGGAGTGTATGTTGATACTTAATGTGAATTTTGTTTGTGAGTAATAATTTAAAAATGAAAATATAGTAGCCGGATTAAGGCGCGCTCGATCAAGTTTATTATATAAGTTTGAAAGGTTTTAATCAAACTATTTTAATTTTGTTCAACCGTAATGTGTTTGTTATAGTTATGTAAAAAATCTATATTATTAAAAGAATTATTTTGGTACAAAGTGATGTTCTGTGGTTGTAGTAGGCCCTACAGTAAGGATGTTCCATACAAACTTGAACTATCTGTAATTTAACTGAATCAAATGATCTCCTGAAAGATAGTAGAGTATTCTCACAAGTATTATTGTTATAATAAAGAACTTCAGTAAATAATCTCACTGCTACCGGAAGTGACATTGAAGTTTAACAAGATCATTAATAAAATAGTTCTATAATACTATACCATAATTATTTTTATTCAAAAATCAATACATGATATTTGCTCGATTCCGAGCAACGGGTTTACTAGTTTACATTAACTAAATAAGTTTTTCATCAATCAAAAACCAAATTCGAGAACATGTCACTGAATTTTATATTTGTAATTCAATTAAACTTCCTCTAAAACCCTCTCAAGTGCTACAGTTACTCAAAGAAAAAACGGTATCAGCAAACTGACACATACTTTCTCCCTTAAAGCAAGAAAATCTAAAATAGAATAAAATAAATTTACAACTATCCCATAAATACATACCGAATTTTATCGAAATTGGTTAGTAATCAACGGAGATATCGGTTTTTGAATATTTGCCCCAAGACTGTTCATTAGAAAACGTACTGCGTTTACCACCAAACGAAAATATCAATTATCTTCGCAACCAGTTGATGTAGACTAATAATTCAAAATACTGGATTATTTATTTTTTCAAGCCAAATTTGAAGTTCCTTAGAAGTTACAGATTGTGTGGCACTTGAAAAATATGATTTTTTTAACACTTAAACCTCCTAAATTCTGAACCTGAATTTTTACAGACATGCGGGTGGTGTCATTTTATTTGTCATCTTAAAAGCACTAAAAACCATGACATTTCATCAAAATGGTTATAGCCGTTTTTGGGAAGTTTGGATTGTTGATGTTTTTTAAGGGTTTTCATGGGGTAAATACTCTCTAATACCAAAAATTCAAAAACAAAATGAAAAAAGCGCCCGGAGATATCGTGTATGGTTTATATCTACATTATACATTTCATGAATATCGTACTACAGGTGTCGTCTCTAGCTTTGTTTACATACACGCATCCATAGGGACGGACAGATCACATTTTTGGATTCAGGGAGCATTAAAACGAATATTTCCACTAACAACTCAAACTCGAAAATTTTGACGAGAACAATACTTTCTCTATACAGTGTGTTCATTTTTTGTGCACAGCATCGGGATCTCGGAATCTAAAAGAGACACAAGAAAGGTTAAATTAGCAAAGTAATGCGTAATAAATAAGGCAAGTAAAATGGTGGTGAGCAATTTAAAATATTCGACCAAACTCGTTCGCCACGCTCAAAAAACCATTTTGGTCCCAAAACTGAAATTGCCCATAACTTTTTATTTTTAAGGAACGAGACTGTAAGTGGGGTTAAATTTACACAAACCTTTACGTAGAATATAAGTACCCAGTCAATAATGTGATACCATTTATGGTTTTCTGAGAATAATGCTCAAGTCCAGGATGTTAAATGCCAACATGTAAAATTTTATTTTTCATTGGAAGGATATTTTTCTCCTGATAAAAAAATACCTCACATGTGATATTTTCCTCTTCAAATATGTATTTAAACAGAGGAAATATTTTTTATAAATAAATTATAATGGGTTTTTATGAATAAATAAAATAGGATGATTAACAGTAAAAACATAATTTTCAAACAAAACTGCTGTTTTAAATGAGATGCTTATTTGGCCGTAAAACAGCTTTTTGCTACCAATCAGCTGTTTCCACTCAATCAGCTGTTTAGTAAAAATCAGCTGTTTTCTTAGATTTCATTTTTATGATAAATCGGGGACAACATAACCGCGCCGGCATTTTGGATACTTTTGAAAGCGTCGAACTGCGCCGGTCATTAAAGAGGATTAGGAAGGGTCGCCTCGCCACCCGGTCAGGTAGTCGCTACAGGACTGGGGAAAAGGGAATTATTTTTGTCCCTGCTTCCTCTCTGTGACTGCTGTCTTATAACTGCCACCAATATCAGGAATTACTGGTTGATAAACTACCGCTTCGTTGGCCTTTAAAAAGCTATTAACGTTTTAAACGCGTCGTTGGTGTTTAAACTTGGGAACACGAAAAGCAAGTGTAAAATAATAACGAAACACAAAAATTTACTAAGATGAATTTTTAATGTTTTTTCTCGAACCTAATATAACTCTTTGAAAACACACCGAAGGTCCAAGATTTTATAATAATTGACTAAACAACTAAGAAAAGAGAAAATTATGTTTATAGGCTATCGTTCAACTACATTAACGTTTTTTGTTCCATAAAATAATTATTTAATTACTATAATATATGCAATTTTTCAATAAAGACTAAAGGAATTTAAAGATTTTTATTCGATGTAGTTTTTTTATTGAAAGCGACACTGTTCTTATGTCCTTAAATAATAGCAACGATTTATTTAAGTTCCAAAGTTTAAAAAAAATAACTATAAGCCCAACGAAGTGGTAGTTTATAAGATACAAACCTAACAACAAGGAATTATATTTCAAGTTGAAGCCTAGACACCTATATCAATTAATTATGGATTTTTACCTTTGATGGTAGCCTTAAGATGTCAATGATAATTCCTGGGCAATACGCTTTTCGTGTCAATGACGACGCATCTTCAGTTGCATAGCACACAGGTTAACACAGCTCACACGAGTGTTTGTCAGAGTTTATACTAAAACCACGAACACGAATGCGGACAAATACACCACGACAGACACAACAGACACAACACACGTAAATTAATTTGTCGTGTAATATGTTGTCCGTGTTTATGTCAATTTTACGTGTTAACTGTTGTGTCTGTCGTCGTGTATTTGTCCGCATTCGTGTTCGTGGTTTTAGTATAAACTCTGACAAACACTCATGTGAGCTGTTTTAACATGTGTGCTATGCAACTGAAGATGCGTCGTCATTGACGCTAAACCCGTATTGCCCAAGAATTATCATTGACACCTTAAGGCTACCATCAAAGGTAAAAATCCATAATTAAGGAATTATAATTGGTAATCACTGTTCTTTGGTACACGGATTGAAAATATTAATCATATATATTTCAACAGCTTGTGAAATTGGTACAGAAACAATTATTGTGAATTGACAGAAAAAGCAGTCGACGGCAGTAGAAGACAGCAGCTACTGTCACTGACAGGACGCAGGGAAAAATATAATTCCCTTTTTCCCCAGACTACCTGGCCGGGAGGCGAGGTGACCCTTCCTAATCCTCCTTAATGACCGGCGCGGTTCGATGCTTTCAAAAGTACCCGAAATTCCGGCGCGGTTCGAGTAAGCCCGATAAATCCAGTGCATTATAACCCATTATAAAAAATATTTTCTCTGATTAAAAACGCAATTAAAAAGGAAAACATCACAAATATCACATGTGTGGTACTTTTGTAATCAGGATAAAAGTATCTTTCCAATGAAAAATAAAATTTTACATGTTGGTATTTAACATTCTGGACTTGAGCATTATTCTCTGAAAAACATAAATGGTATCACGTTTTTGACTAGGTATTTAGATTCTACGTGAAGGTCTGTGTAAATTTGACCTCACTTACAGTCTCGTACCTTAAAAAATAAGGGAGTTATGGACATTTTTAGTTTTGGGGCCAAAATGGTTTTTTGAGCGTAGCGAACGATTTTGGTCACCACTATTTTACTTTCTTATTATCAGGCATTACTTTGCTAATTTTACCTTTCTTCAGGGCCGGATTTCCCAATAGGCCCAGTAGGCCCGGGCCTATGGGCGCAAGATTCCAGGGGGCGCACGGCCGAGAGCAAAAAATATAAACAAAATCTAGATATAAATATAAATAGCCAAAACTGGACATATTTTTTGAAATTTATTAAAAGCAAATCATCAGGAAAAATATTCTGATTTTTAATATCATCATTGAAGCAAATAATTGTTAGTAAAGTTTTATTGTTTTTCATCATTACGCATCAACTTAGTTACAGCATTGATCTCAAACAAGGGAGAACTCGCTGTAAGGATGTCGTCGAGCGGTACGCATCGTATTTCCACTATACTGGCCCGGCGCCGCGCGCCGCTGCTCAAGTGCTCGGAGTGATAAGGAAGGGGCGCATGCGCTTGGCAATGTTATTACAGTACGAGACACTAGGTTGTTATTGTCCAGACAATTTTTTACCACCCTTACCTTGCAATAAATCATCTGGCGTCTTCTTATCAGTGTTACAACTTTATAATGAAGGTTTCTAGGAAAGTAACTTTAACCAGACTGGAGGGCGGAAAAAAGAATCGGGCCTATGGGCGCCAAAATGCTAAAACCGGCCCTGCCTTTCTTGTATCTTTTTTAGTTTACGAGATCCCAATGGTGTGCACAAAAAAATGAACACACTATATACTGTGTGTAGGGGGGAGAAATTAAATATCCCCATTGCAGCAGACCTGCATACTCAGCGAATTTCAAGCGCAAAAGAGCATATTTAAATCCAACATAGCGAGATTTGACATGTTTTTGTAAGCTCCATAAGAATACTTTGGGGTATGACAGGTATGTTGAAACCACATTGGTTTTTATTCAATATTTAGTAGATCTGAACTAGAAGAAGCCATATATAAAGTTTTATTGAGATATGTTGAGAAATAAGCGAGATTTAGAATTTAACTTATTTCCCATAAGGCTAACATTGGCACAACGTACTGTGTTTACAACTAGCCATTGGATACCTCGGTAACCAATGGAAATAGAGCAACAATTCAAAATACTAAATTATTTGTTTTTTAACTGAATCCAATGGTGTAAACCAAAATTACATTATTTCAATTTTTATATGTAAAAAATCCCCCCAAAAAATTTGGAGGTGTTTACCCCCCCTTACCCCCCACCTTCCTTCCGGTTTCCAATAGTCCGATCAGGCTGGCTTTCGAACTCGTCCGAATAATTACTACGTTACATGTCTGTGCCAAATTTCATTCAGATTGGACCATTTTTACGCGACTTATCGTGTTTAAAGTCACACACACACAAATATATATATATATATATATATATATAAATTTATAAATAAATAAATATATATATATATATATATATATTTATTTATTTATGAAAATTAACGAACGGTGTTTTTGGTATTTGGGGACCTCAAAACAAAAAGTTATGATGGTCTTGGGCTTAAGTCTTACCATGAGACCTACGGTAACAGCTTCTTTCCTATAGGGGAAATTCGCTTAGTCTCCGTGAGTTAATGCGAATGTCTGTTTACAGCATGTATTGTAAAAACGTTTTTGTCAATATTACATTCATTGACTCTTACATATTAGTAATCTGTGAAACTGATAAAACAAAAAATGGACAACTGATTTTTAACGGATTAATTAATTATGTAAGTTTATTACGAATCGAAAACATTCTACTGTAGTTTAAACTAAGCAATATGGAATTAGTCAATGCCAAATAATGTATACAATATCAAACGAAAAACGTTCCTACTCGAAAATCGGATAATTCTAACACTTTTGTGCTTATTGTTTTTCGTTTGTAAGCGATAATAGGACCTATTTTCCCAATTATAAATAATTTCTTTCAAAACCTGTGTCATCAATCCAAGTGAAAGCTTAGAGAAAGATAAAAATCGACATAGTTGCATCGCTATCAGGCGCGTGTATAGGTCAACGTCAAGGCCAATGCAATTATATGCACACGACGGCGACGGCCCCGGCGCGGCGGCCAGTGTTGCCCGCCGACCTTCGCGCTGGGATATTTCATCGCGTCATATTGGTACTACGTTGGTTATTCATATCAATTGCACAGCTCGTTTTTCTGCATGCAGTGCATTTGTATATGCAATTAATTATTAGATAACTGCAATAAAAATGCCTTATCTCTTATCAAGTTGTGCCACCTTGTATTTATAATCGTAAAAGCAAAGAAACAATTAATTATCAGTTTGCAAGCACAATTTAACTTCACGTCTGTGCATTTACTCCGCACCGTAAATGCTGTACGCGCTTCAATGTTAATTTTAAAATGTTACCGTTCAACGATAGTAAAATGTTACAATTAAGAAACAATTTATATTTAAGAAACAAGTCAAAGTGATATGTTTCGAATCAGGATTGTTTACGATACGTTGTTATTATAATGTTATGTATGCATATTTATAAATAACTTACAAACATCACTATTAAAATTTTATTAGGTGTGATTAGCCTTCAGTTTATGAGTAGGCCCTATAATAAATTATACATTCTGTACATTCCATAATATCTGCATATGCAACTTTCTTATAATTAAAATTATTGCTGACAAATGCATTTTATCAAGCTCCTTATATTAGCGAATTTCCCCTATAGGGAATTAGCGAATTTCCCCTATAGGGAAGAAGCTATTACCGTAGGTCTCATGGTAAGACCTAAGCTCGAGACCATGTTAACTTTTTGTTTTGGGGCCACCAGAAGCAAAAAACACCATTCGTTCGAATTTTAGCGAATTTCCTTAAAGGAATAAGCTATTACGGTAGTACTCATGGTAAGACCTAAGTCCGAGACCATGTTAACTTTTCATTTCGGGATCCCCAGAAGCAAAAAATACCATTCGTTCGAATTTATATATATATATATATATATGTCTGTTAACACGATAGCGGCCGTAAATATGGTCCGATCTTAATGATATTTGGTACAGACGTGTAAAGTGGTAATCACTCGGACGAGTTCGTGAACCAGCCCAATCGGACCACCGGAAGGGGGGTAAAGGGGGATAAACCCCCAAAAATGGGTTTTTTGAGTTTTTCACATAGAAAAATAAAATTTAAATAAAATTTTATTTATTTTGGTTACCGAGATATTGAAAGTGGTAAACACAGTACGTTGCCGCAATGTTAACCTTATGGGAAATGAGTAAAATTCTATATTCCGCTTATTTCTCAACATATCTTGATAAAACTTGGTAAATGGCTTCTTCTAGTTCAGATCTACTAAATATTGAATTAAAACCAACCAGTTTAAACATACCTGTAGCAGCAAGCCTGCATACTCATTCCCCATGTTATTCTTATGGAGCTTACAAGAACATGTCAAATCTCGCTATGTTGGATTAAAATATGTTGTTTTGCACGTGAAATTCGCTGAGTATGCAGGTCTGCTGCAACGGGGGTGTATATATATATATATGTGTGTGTGTGTGTGTGTGTGTGTGTGTGTGTGTGTGTGTGTGTGTGTCTGTGAGCAAGATAGCGGTCGCAAAATGGTCCGATCTTAATAAAATTTGGTACAGACATGTAAAGTGGTAATCCCTCGGACGAGTTCGTAAACCAGCCAGATCGGACTACTGGAAGGGGGGTAAAGGGGGATAAACTCCCCAAAAATGGGTTTTTTTGAGTTTTTTATATAGAAAAATAAAATTTATCGAATTTTTTTATGGCACCATTGAATTTAGCTAAAAAAAACAATTTAGTATTATGAATCACTGCTCTATGTCCATTGGTTACCGAGATACTGAAAGTGGTAAACACAGTGCGTTGTCCCAATGTTAACCTTATGGGAAATAAATAAAATTCTATATCTAGGTTGTTTCTCAACATATCATATATTTAATTTCGTAAGCTGATTCTTTGCGTCAAAACTGTGGGCGTCTGGCAAGTCGTAGAAAGATGGGAGAGGGCTCAAATTAAAGGTCTCTATTCTGATGGCGGGAAAAATAATGAAATTGCTTGAAATCACCAGAAAACGAGAGATAACGTAAAATATCTGCCATTTAAAAAGCATTGGAATCCAAAAACGTCTGCTTTGTTTACATTTTTTAACATGAGTTGCTTATACTTTATTTAAAACCACATGCTATATGTTGATATGTTATATTTAAAATCCAGCTATGAATACGAAGGTTGAATTTACTATAACAAATAACGGTTTTACCTTTAAATTTTCTGATTTTATAATTTAGGGACCTCAGCATGCTCATAATTTGATGAAAAAAAAAACATGAGGGATTTCATACATCCGTTTTGTTAATATGTGTCGTTTTTGTTCATCCAAGTGTTTTGTAATATTAATTAACACGATTTATAAGCGCAGTCTATACGTACAGAGAAGACTTATAATTTTTAAGGCCTAGCTCTGGCAGTTTTATGTGCGGTCGGAAATGATCACAGTTTTGACCAAGCAACATCAGAGTGTGCTTCAGTAACAGCGATTGAGTGCAACATCAACTTTAAATTTAATCTTATTAAAAGGGTTTACCTTTAAATTTTACCAATAAAAGTACATTTAATCTTCAGTCTACCAAAACAAAGTTGTATTTACTCACGGGCAAACCATAAAAACGTATGGGACGTAAGGTAAAATCAATATGTCCTATGTGGTTACTGAGCTGGTGGTCTCCAAACCTAACTCCCGTATGGAGTGGAGGCAGAGGCGCCAACGTGAATCGTGGAAGCGTCTAGGGGAGACCATTTTCTAATTTGATCATTAGCTACTTGCCTATTGTAGCTTCAACGTAGCCTCAATCGAAGGTTTCCATAATAATAACTGTCCAATATATTCTTTTGAACCAGCTGGAGGCTGGTTCAAAAGACATACGAGCTTGATGACGGTCTCTTGATGACGTCACCATTTGATTACATTTTTGTGTTAAATTTTACGACTTTCCTGAGGATAAAATCTGTGGTTAATCTTTAGAACTTCTTCAAACTTGCCTCATGTTCATCACAGACTATAGAAAAAAGGTTTTCTTTCTTGGTCTGTGATGTTTATATGTTGAATTGTAAACAAAGTGAGCTGGATCGATGGATAGCGCCACTGTTCCAAAGATTCAGCCCCATACCATTGACTTTAGTCAATGCCTATACTATACAGAGGCACTTGTGGGGGGTACTCTAATGCCCTTTCTTAAAATTCTGAGACGTACTAGCAAATCTCACAAATATCTTTAACATTACACTTAAAACGTCAAAATTTGTCAAACTGTTTCAGAGTTGTAAGTGTGTAGAAAACCCACTGCGCATTAATATATCGATTATTAAATATCTTACAGTAAATATTCAAAATTTAAATTTTATTTTCAGGGGCTTTTGCCCCTACGAGCCACTAGTCTTGATAAAACTTGGTAAATAGGTTCTTCTAGTTCAGATCTACTAAATATTGAATTAAAACCACCCAGTTTTAATATACCTTAATAAACCTGCATACTCATTCCCCATGTTATTCTTATGGAGCTCACCAAAACTTGTCAAATCTCGCTATGTTGGATTGAAATATGTTGTTTTGCATTTGAAATTCGCTGAGTATGCAGGCATGCTGCAACGGGGGTATTAAGTGATACAAACATGTTGGTATCTGTCTAGAACCATACGTGTTCAAAAAAGTCAGATTCTAAATTCAAAGCTTAATTTAAGACTGCTTGCACCCAAGTCAAGTGTGGATTCACTTTGTTAAATCTAATTATTTATAAGTTCGTAATTGCTATCTAAGACACCGACATGCACTTACTAGTTGCGCATTTCAAGGCAAATTTAAATTAACTGATAACGTAAAAATATACAAGTGACTTGTAAGGCACTGTTACTGACTAATATAAGTAAATTGCATTATCACAGTAGGCCTAGTAATTGCCAAAAAACTAACTGCTGGAACTAAGAACCATTAAAAATCATTAGAGGTTAATCTTAACCCTAATGGTCGGTTGTAGTATTTAGGTACAGTGGCGTAACAGAAGGACCCGCAATGCGGGGGGGGGGCCGGGAGCCGGAGGAGCTGCTGGGGGCCCCGCGAAGGGTCCAGAAAATTGGAGGTCACTTAAATTGAATTTCATTCAATAATTGTGTTGAACATTAATGTTGTTAATAATATGTTGCTATTGTGTAATTTTGTTAGGCCTATCCAATAATAACTAATTAAGGTAACAAATTTGACGTTTTAACTTGGGTTAATAATTATTATGCGATTGTACACTGCTTATGTCTGAAACCAAGTAACAGTTTGAAAAATTAAGTAAAAATGCAGTATTTTAGCCTGTGATAAATGTACGATAGTGTTTGAACTAAAGAAACTATAACTAACGTTAAAACTAACCGAGTAAGTGATTTTAAATCATAAATAATACAAATAAGGCGTTTCTGTGGTAAGTATAGTCTATCAAGGCCGCAATGATACCTGCTAGTGCTAGCTGCTGTCAACTTTCCGCCGTTGAATTCTCTGTTACTCCCTGCAAAATTGTGTAAGATTTCCGTGTTAGGTGATGGAGCAGGAAGTGTGTACACATTTTTTACTGCCCTAATTCCATACACGCCAAATCTGAGTGCAATAATACTCTGTTGTAATTGTTGAGTGCTGTTCTTAGTTTGTGCGATGGCTACCACTTAGAGGATTTAGGAGCCCGTAAACGAAATAAAAACACAAAACACATAAGTCGGGGGATCGTGCTTGTGACATCTCATCACTATTGTTGAATATGGCGCAGCACAGCCTGTGCGTCGGTGGTCGCGGTTACTGTCGCACGCCGCAGTCGGTCACACCTAACTCTCACTGTGTGTCAGGCCAACAGCACAGCACATCTACAGTCACTGCTGCACGGCCAAGGCAAGCGATTGTGGGACACAACGAATATAACAATAACTGATCTTGAGCAAGGGACAGTGGACTTGTTAATCACAAATTAACATGTGCTCAGGTAGCCGAGCTGCAACTGTGACAACACATTGTCACAGCGACAGTGTTACACTGCTTATCACATAGCACAAAGTGTAGAGCAGTGTTACTCTGCCTGTGTCACAGCAGAGCCAAGGCAACTGCTACAGATTACATGAATAACGCGTCAAACTTTAAGTGATATAAGGAAGTAATAACTGCAATCTGACATATCCGTAGCTGTTATTGCGTTCACAGTAGATCACATGACTGAATGCGACTGCGTTTTTGCAGGATACAACTGAGAATCTATAATGTGTTACATTTTGTATGCAACTTAACATTTGCAAGATTAAAGAGATGCGACATTGACAGTTCTGATAAACTACAGTGTGCAAGGATAAGAGCTGCTACATTATAGTAGGGATAATACAGACAGGGGCGGCTCCAGGACAGTTTCTCAGGGGGGGCCAAGTATGACAAAAATTTGGTTCATTTTTTGTTAACCCCCCCCCCAAATACGTGTTTATTATCACCTCTGACTATGAGATATTAACACTTTGTCAAAAATTGTACTTAAGGGGCCATCCTTAAATTACATAACACAAAAATCGGCCTTTTCAGAAACCCCTCCTCCCTTTTAACGGACTTGTAACGCTGGCGCTAACTCCCCTCAAAAGTTACGTAACACTGTACCCCCCCATAAAAAGTCAAAACTTTTTACTTTGAAGATAATTTGAATTTGTTTGAATAATTTATGAAATTGATTATTAAGGTTTAATAGGTGCTTAACGTTGCGTTGAAGCCCCCCTCTCTCCTTTGTAACGGTGCATAATGCTGACGAAACCCCCCCCCCTCCTCCCATAGGTGCGTTACGTATTTATGGACGGCCACTATTTTAATGATTGAATAATTTGTCCATTTTTTAAATAGGACTAAGACAGACTAAATGAACTCCAACTTTGTTATGATTGTACGTTCAGTTGAGACTATAGTAGCATCGTATAGTCCGAAATATTGAATGCCAGATAGTATTCAAACGTATCAATTAATTACTTACTCGATGGTCTTGGTAAAATTAAAAATTATTTCAATCCATACACACAGGGGGCTGTTTCTAAACGCGTTTCACAATTACTAGCTAATAATCACTAATTACTAGTTACAATCCATCTCCATTTTATCTTTACGGTTTTGAAACGGAATGAGTATTTCAAAATACAAAATCAATTTTATTAATTCACCAACATCGTTTAGAAACAGCCCCCAAGAAATAAGTGCTACTTTCATAATAAGCGTATATTGATTTGTTTTTGTCACAAATAATATCACTGACTTTGATAATATTTTCCAAACCCAAACCTCATTATGGCGGCAAATCGTGACGCGCTGCCAACCTAACAACTTGAAATGTCTCGTACTATTAATATTGAACAAAAAATGTAAGCTTAGATCAAGTGTACATAAGTAACAAATATATAGAAATAAAAAAGTTTCGTCTTCGAGAATCTTCTATACGATACGGTTTTTCCGATATTAAGTCAAAAATAATTTCATATACACAAGAATGAATTTGAGTAAAATCTTGTTTGAAATTTTAACAAAATTCGGAGCTCTCGGGGGGGGGGGGGGCCATGGCCCCCAAGGCCCCCCTCCTGGAGCCGCCCCTGAATACAGAGGTAAAATAGAGGATTACCTGTAGCAACACGTCTTACAAAATGCTAATCGAGGGTTGCATGAGTTGCACGTGTAACTGTAATATCTGATACAAGAACGTTTAAAATTATATTGTAACATAAGTAAGCAAAAATTAGCATTTATGTGTCAACAACAATGCGACTCAACATTACCTATCACTTCAGCTGGCTCAAGACATATTAATTTTTGTGATGTAGCACTGACTGCAGATAGCTAAATGATGTATTTACTTACGTCGTACGTCGTTTGTAACCTAGAATTGTCTTTGGCATACACATGATTCGGCTCTAGACCAAGACAATAAGATGGATAATAGGCCATAATAATCAAGATGGATGGAATGATGGAATAACCTAATGTACTGAGGTGCTGAGGAAGGCTTAGAGCCAAAACATATGTACACTAAAGATTATTCAAGGTTGCAAACTATGTAAGTAAATACATTATTTGGCTCAAGGCGGCTGAATATAGGTTTATAAAAAGTATAGGGACTGTACTTCTAAATAAATATACATTTAACTCTATACTGTTCACTGCTCAGTCCATCTGCAAGTTTTATTATGACGGCAACTGTGTTAACCAACCACTACGAGGCAGCTGACTGACAAGATGACGCAAGTGAATGCAGCATCTGCGATAGCAGAATCTCTCAGTAAACAACAAACTCAGACTGGCTTAGGAATAATAATTTTTATACAGTATTATGAATTTAGAATGGATATGCTGTTGGTGGGCTATTTGTGGTTTGTGAATCATTGTCACACAACTCGCTAAATCAAGGCTTAACTCGCATTAGCAGCCTTACCGGTAACTATGTTTTGAAATGGGTTGTCTAAGAGTGAGTTACGATGTTAAGCTCTTCTACTCCTCCGGACAAGTTAATTTTTTTTTTATTTATTGTGATATTTTCGACCAAGATGATGATGAAGTTCCACCAACCTTTAAAAACAAGGACCAGCTGCACGTGTCAAGGTCATTTATAAAGGTTTGTTGGTTAATGAGGCCTTTAAAGGTTTTGAAAATGTTGGATATCTTGTTAAACTTTAAAAGATTAGGGCAATGTATCTGAAACAATATTTTTACATACAATACTCTCCTGCATAGTCACTACCATTAATTAGTATATTGTTAAATATTTATTCATTCAACATTGTAAACGTGTGCAATCACTGCACCTTCAGCCGATGCGCCGAGCTCGCTGATTGCATCAATTATCCACGTGTAGCTGAGTGCAAGTTTTCATCGGTTTCTTACGGGTTTCCTCGTATTAATAACATCTGACGCTTAGGCTCCTTTCCTATGAGGGTTACAATAATTAATTATAAATTAATTTAGCGTATGATGTATTATACGAACAATGTTCTGAGGTTAAGAATAGATTTTTAGAAAATTAACCGATTGGTTTCAGAAGTCAGTCAGTGACTTACTAAAGAAATGAAAGCGTACTACTTTGTTTTTATTTGATTTATTTTATGATAAATAAAACGCTATTCATTCACTTTCCAGTTATATAAATAACATGGACATGTGGCTGACTCATGTTTAAATTATTTTTACTTGCTAAAATAGAAAATACTAGTGAAATAAATAGTGATATGAGCCGAGTAAATACTCAGCGGGTAGGTAATATAAAATGGTTATTTGCCTGTGTAGTGGAGGGTATTCACTCCAAGCCTGGGCAAATAGCAAAAAAACTGGTTATTTGTATTTTTATTAAATTTTGGGGAGATTGACTGGTACAGTATTTTTGCCCATACTATGAAAATGTCAAAAATTTGATAAAAAGTGTTTTCAAGTTGTTTTAAAACGTTTGGATAAAATGTTCGTGGAAACATTTCACAGCTTACTATGGGCGACATAAATACCAAAGTCCTGGGTGTTCTGATTTGTATGGTTTTTGTTTGAAATAAATTTATTTTTTAATATGATGATAATCCATCCCTCACTGATTTTCACTCATATTCTCCCTAAAATGCCTCGAGGTCTAGGTGGTGGGAACCAATGGATTTATTGCCTGGACAAAAAGAGATTCTACATATCGCCTAGTAATTAATATATTTCAAAACATATATAAAATATTTCAACTTTAAACATATATTTCAACTTTAGCTATCAAAGGTTTTTATAGCTAAAGTTTTAGCTATAAAACCTTTAATTAATTTTAACGGTATGCCTAAATGTCAGTTTCTTTCAATCTCTCTAGAATAAAAAAAACTCATAACTTCATAATTAATTGTACTGCTGCAGTTAGTTTGTTCATTATTTATTTAATGTGGTAATATCTTAATTTTATAGGGAATTTTTAGTTTGTGCTTTCCAGGGTTGCATCACATAAAGTATCGTAAAATGTTGCACACAGCGATAGTATAAAATTATCAAGGGTACAATCGATTGGTCTCATTTAGTATGCGATTGTTACTAGTAAGTTAAAATTCCTGAGTATTTCAATAATTATAAACTTTTTTTGTCATTGATAAAATCATAAATTTAATTTCGTAAGGCGATTCTTTGCGTCAAAATTGTGGGCGTCTGGCAAGTCGTAGAAAGGTGGGAGAGGGCTCAAAATTAAGATCTCTATTCCGTGATGGCGGGAAAAATACTGGAGTTGCTTGAAATTCACCAGAAAATGAGAAATAACGCAAAATATCTGCCATTTAAAATGCATTGAGATCTAAAAACGTCTGCTTTGTTTACATTAAAACATGTGTTCTGATGCTTGATTCAAAGCCATATGCTAGATATTGATATTTTTTTTTCAAAAGGCAGCTAACTATGTTCAGTGTACTATAACAAATAAGTATTTTAACCTAAAGATTTTCAGACTTTTTTATTGGGTAAAATGTAGCCTTAATCGGAGGTTTCCATAAAGTACCCTTTAACTGTGCAATATTTTCTTTTGAACCAGGTGGAGGCTACACACGATTGATTAAATGTTTGTGTTAAATGTCACGAATTTCTTTGGGAAATAAATTAAGTGCTGCAGTCTGTAGTTAACCGTAAGGATTTCTTCCATGTCCATATGTTTAATTGTAAACAAAGTGAACTGAGTTTGTTTTGAGAACGACGGATAGCGTCACTGTTCCAAAAACTTCAACCATTTACTATACTGAAGTAACGCTCCGTCTCAAAATTCTGATTCGTACTAGCAAATGTCCTGCACTTTAAACGGTTAATTCCGTCAAAGTGATACCGAGTTGTGAGTGTAAAGAAAACGTTAAATATCGAGCATTTGTATTTTATTTTTAGGGGCTTTTGCCGCTACGAGCTACTAGTTAATTTAATTAGCCGTGGGCTGCCTCTACTGATTCTCAATAACAATAATACTCATACAATTACGAATAGGTTATTTGATGATCTAACACATTTCAGTACATAAAACTATCTAATTTTAGATATTAAAAAAAGTTTCCATTGGAAAAATGGTAAATGAATTTTAATGATGATGATCACGTGTTCAAGGATAAAAATAAATTTATCTCTAGTTGGATAACCCAGGTTACTTACCCCGAGTTTAAATACCCGGTTACATTTCATCACTGGAAATTAATCGAGTTTCACAATTCTTTGTTATTAATTATGAATGAGATTTATTGGTTGGATTTGTTTACCATTAATTTTAAACATTATTTTAAGTCAATTATGATTTGTGAGTGACATAATGCAAATAAGGTGCTTAAATGAATCACTGACTTAGCGTTTGCAAGGTCAGTCAGTGGCAACCTGTTAGTCATTTTGTGCTATTACTTACACGTGCCATCCAAGAACCTCTTTATCAAGGGAATTTTAAATTCATCTTACATAACACACTCTCAAGGACTCCTTCGGCAAATTACATCTCAAGGATAGGACAAAGTTTCAAGTGCCAAAATCAAGATTAAAGTTTGTTATACATTTAATAAGGAATATATTTTTTTTTGCTTCTCAAAAGATTTTTCATCCCGGAACCTATGTTTTTCTTGCAATCTTTTTTGACCTTGGCAGCAGGAGAAGATATTCTGAAATTATATTGAAAGACGTACTAGCAGCCCGCGTCACTTCATGACTTAAAAGAACTCGGTAAATAGGCTTTAGTGTCAAGTTGATTATGTATGAAGTTTTGCTGCGTAAAATACCTTTCAATGAAAAAGTGTGTGAATTTTTGTAATTTTTTAATTTCTTAGACTAATTCTTTGTGTCTTTGTAGCACTGGAATAAAATTGCTAGTAATTGAATTCCTCTTCGGGGCAAACTTTTAAAAATAACTTATTACTTTAGACTTGAAACTTCGATGTGGGTAAGACATTCCTCATAGAATTTGGGAAGTCCATTTATTTCATCTGATTTAAGAATCTATGAATAAGTTCTATACTTTGAAATTTCGACAGTGCAACGACACTCATTATGAATAAAATGGGGTTAGTTTACATGGATCTTCATTGCTTAGCGCATCTTCATATCTCTATTTCAGAGTTTTCTTTGCAAAATTATTGAATCTTTAGGTTAATGTTTAACATAATCGCGTCGGTTTCTAGCATACATCTTTGTTATGTCTTAACAACAATTGGTAACAAGATGGACAAACCACTGATCTACTGATGAACTAATTTCTAAATAACATTCTTAGCCATTCGCCATAAAAACAAATTATTCAACGCTCATAACGGCCAAGGAATTCAATTTTCAAATTGACCCGCTTTTTTGTTTCGCATCTTAAATATATATTTGGCAAATATCACAACTTTCTATGAAATACCTTCATTTAATAGGAATATTGTTATTGGTACACTTCAAAATCGAGTAAAATGGGCAGGCTAACTGTTAACACTTTAATATCCTCCGCATTCCAAACACAAAATACAGGTTATAAATTTATATGCGATTTGAATCTTGAATGTTTTAGTTTAAATATTAAACTAATATTGATATATTAAAACTCTTAAACATGCACCGATGTGTTGAAACATGTATCAATGTGTATTTACTGTCAACAGATTGTTAGGAAATCCCATTTCTACATCACATCTGAGTTACTAAGGTTCCTTTTTAAGAAAAGAAATAAAGAAATACAGTAAATTAAGATACACATTAGAAATAAGAAATACATTATAAAAGAACACCGGGTTTTAGAATGAGCTCTGCTGGAATAGTTCTCTTGACAATTAAACGATTCAAACAAACATGGATCCGAAGTTAAAACAAGTAAGTTTTGTTTGCCGAGTAACATGAGGTGAAACCTTGATGGCGCCGCCTCACTTTGGCATACTGGACGTCCTGGACGTTTGGACGTTTTAGACGTCCGGTTGCGCCCCTTTCACACTGCTCAGCAACCTACCAAACGTCCACTTGTTCGCTGGAACATTCTACTCCTTAAAGAAAGGCTTCATCACTGTCTTCCATTTAATATTAGGGGCATTATTGCATTTTACTAGTCCATCATGTCTAGTACTAGTATCGGACGTCCGAAACGTCCCAAATATCCAGAACGTCCAGTACGCCAGTGTGAAAAGGCCTTTAAACTCCAAACCTTCCAATGGTTGGATGGATAGCGATGCGTGTTTTCCCTGGCCTCCCGGGAGTCCTGATTTGACCCTTATTTGGACAATTCAAACTTTTGGGGGAGACTACTAAATGTCATAGTGGTGTCGTCTATGCATAAAAAATTACCGACTTGGACATCTGCATTAAAAAATTTCGCCAGCGATCACTGTTAACACCAGAGATTCTATAAAACACTTTGCGAGACATCGATTCCTGCTTTGATGCATGCACTGGAGCTCAAATGTGGTATGAAAATAAAAATTTGTCCTTCTTCATTTTGAAATTTTAGTCGTTAAATTTTACTGTATCTCTCGTTAAATAACCAAGCAATTTTATAAACACCCTCTACAAATTAATAAAATTAACAGCTCCAAAGAATACAGTGGCACATTTTTGAAATAATTCAAGATATGTTCCCGATTTTGAAGAATATAAATACATACACTATCATAAGAATACAGAATTGTAATTTATGCAACAGGTGAGCAAAGTCGTCTTTGGAATAGTCTTTAGAGTGCAGAACTATGTGTTGAGTGAGTAAAGTATAACTGGCGCCAATTCTTGGGGCCCACGCCGTCCATAAGACGAATGCTAAAATTACCATTAGTCTTTTGGACGGCGTGGGCCCCAAGAATTGGCGCCAGTTATACAACATTGTCTCTCGAGGGAGTTAATGTGCTTTACTCTCGAAATACATATAACATTGTCCTTCACTATGTACCGGCGCGCCTGGGTACATAGTGTAACTCGGTTATTTCAATCAACATTACAGTTTGTGCCCAACGAAACTGGACACTTTATTAAGGCCTACCATACACGTTCAGTTTTGCCTCAAGGCCGGGACTGTACAGTCCTGGACTGATGGACTGTACAGTTCAAAACTGAACGTGTATGGCAATTCCTTGAGGCAGATCGTTGGCCGGACGGCCGGATGGGAAACACTTGAGGCCGGGACTGTACAGTTCTGGACTGATGGACTGTACAGTCCAAAACTGAACGTGTATGGCGAATCCCGCCGGCCAAGCAAACCCCCACCTCTCCCCCCCCCCCCCCTACTTTTTGTCTTCAGTGGGAACATAACCTCTTTTACTTCAGCAAGCTTTTTAGAGCTTCTAGAGTTGTGAGCCGACTTCTGGTAAAAAGTACAAAACCTATATCAGAATTTTGTACTTTTTTGTACCTTTTTGTACCGCAAAAATAAAATTTTGTACCTTTTTCACATCGGAGATATAGCGCATAGAAAAGTCGGATCCCAAGTCTACACTATAAACACAACTGTAAATCAGCAAGACTACCAGCAAAACAATAATTCCAGACTCTTTCCTGACACGAACCCCATCGCTTTACGGAGAACATCTCGTGTCACCCGACCTCCAGAATATTTGAAAGACTGTGTTTTTAAATGAAAGGGGGGGAGAGTGTAATAGTATTCTCTGTAATAGTATTCTCTTTGTATACCATGTGATCATATATTTGTTTATTTTATTTGATGTTTATAAACAACAACCCCAGTACCTAAACTTATAATGCAGGGTTTTCATGTTTAATAAAGCCTTGATTTAAGAAGGTAAATATCTGCTTTTCATTACATGATGTAGTCTCGATTGGTGGTCGTAATGGGAATATTCCATCACAACTTTCGTATTTAATCTCGATTCAGTATCCTTGCCACTTTAAAACTTTTGTAATAGTTTAATTAAGTAATTGAGTGCTAAGACCTATGAGGCATATCAAAGCCATCTCTATCCACCGTGAAACCACTAGATATTAAATCCGGCCAATCTGGATACACCCACCGAAAGGAACTCGTAATGTCACCGTATTCCTAGACGCTTAAGACCGTGCCTCGAAATGATTTGAGTGGGTCCATGTGGGCTGGCCGAGTGCCAGAGCACGCGTTACGGCCGCTGCGACTATGTTGTACATTGCACTCTAATGCTGTCTTGGTATGAGGGCGGGTAGCGCTTCCGCTCTGCTAAACTGCAGTTCGGGTCTCCTCGTCATTCAACGTTCTTTTTTACAGCATGGAAGTGAATAAGGCCAAGATTGTTACAAGAGTGTTCAGTTTCTGCTTTAATATTTATTTATGATATATTTTCCAATTTGTTGTCGTTTTGGAAAACTACAGTTCAAAGTGAAATTTCGGGGTGTCACGTTTTTGCAAATATAAAGAAATTGTGTATCTAATTTAATTGAGATAAGACTTTTGAATGTGTCGTGCGTATTGAGTCACCATCTTTTGCGTGTTGCTGGTAAACTGGAATTTCGGTGAGTCACATTTTCGAAAATGTAAAATAACGGTGTCTCAGATTTAATCAAGATTTTTGCTCTAACACTCTAAGACTTCTGCATGTGCCATGCATCTTTGGTCTAATCTGTTGCGTATTACTGGTAAATGGAATTTCAGGGAGCAACATTTTCACAAATATAAATTAACGGTGTCTCGATTTAATGGAGATAATACTATTGGATGTGTGTGCATGTGCATGTTTCAATTGTTGAATATTGCTGGTGGGTGAGATATATGGAGCCCCATATTGTGGTCGTCCCGTCAACATTCAGTGCACACAATGTGGGAATACCCTCTGCGCTTGGCCTCGATAACATCGCTTACCGAGCGATCAATTACTTTGTACAAAAACAACTTAGAATTTGCCGATTTAAAAAAATTGTATGGAACGTGATTAATGTTTATGGAGCTTTATTTAAATCGAAAATACTTGTACTTCAATGATCACATTTTACCGGCAAGATTTCTATTTTTCCATTAGTGTGAAACTAGATATTAAATCCGGCCAATCTGGATACACCCACCGAAAGGAACTCGTAATGTCACCGTATTCCTAGACGCTTAAGACCGTGCCTCGAAATGATTTGAGTGGGTCCATGTGAATATTCCATCACAAATTAAGTAATTTAACTTATCAAAATCCCTACCTTGTTCAGAGAAGTATAAGTCATGAAAATACAATCTATAAATACCACATTTTACAAAACCTCTATTGTTTGTGATTTTGGAATTTGGAATGATGCTGTTGACTCTAAAACGAAACGGCTAAAAAGCTTTATGGAGATAAGAGCCCTTACTAGCGACGATATTTGTTTACATTCGATAAAATGCTTCGAAACATTTTGATGCAATTTATTTATAACCAAGCGTCAACCGTGGAGCCCTTTCTTGGTAAGTTTTTATAGACCGAGTCACATGACGTGGTCCAGTCCGTCCGTAAGCCCAATGCTAAAATTAACATTGACTTGGCCACGTAATTTTAATCGTAAATCTGATTACTGTATACTATAAAATTTTGCGAAACATTTAGGTTCCATTTGCTGTATTTATAATAAAGAGTGTATATATGGCCTACATTGTGAAGAACTCTTTGAGATGAAATTATTGTGAAAAATATCTAGTTTCACGGTAAATACAACCATAAGTTAAACAGCTTTTTCTCCTAATACTTGGTTAAATAGCAAACCCCCAAGTCTTATTGGTCTTTTACAGGATGCATGGACACGAGGTTATAGATCCACATTGCGTTATGGAAGCTCAAACCGGATCTTAATGCTGTGTTCAGAGGCATGTAGGCCTACTTTGTATGGTAATCCTGAAGCTTGAAGGAAGACCCAAAATAATCAAGGTTCAGAAAGTGACCAAGCTTGGACTAGTTAGACTTGAGAAAAAAAAATGCTGCATTTGGTTCCACAAGATTCTATTTCAAAGTTGACTCCTGTAGGTTAGTGGCCATAATGAAATTTATCGTGGGTTAATTTCAGTCTTCAACTCTGTCATTTGAAAGATCTCCTGATTCCGGAGTTGCATCTGAGCCTAGAGCTTCAGCCACTCACAGTTCAACTAGCATTTGCATTTTGAACCCATTTTCCAAAACAAAGCATTTTTGTAACTATGTTTGGCTGTAAAGCCTTAGAAACTAACAATTTTTCAGTGAGACGTGTGTCATAGAATTTTATTTTTGTAAATACCCTTTAAACACATTTAAAATAAATACAAAAAATTGTTTAAGTGATGTGGTCGCCACGTTTCAAAGTCAGGTCATTGGTCTTAGTAATAACGGTGCGTTCAATTCAATGCCCCGACAAGTTGAATTTGATATTTATGAGATTTGTGAGGTTTTAGATAATAAGAACCTCGGGGACGTGCTAGTGAATAATCCTGGACCTAGGAAAAAATATTGAAAACCTCAACTCATAACATGTCATAGCTTATGATGATTGTTGTGGAGTAAAACAACCGCATGACTAATGGAGGTCAGATATTCTACCCAGGACGACTTACATCTTGCTACCAATGCTACGGAGATCCAGCTGTCATTTGAGCCTTAAAAATAGCCTTGTTGTTGTTCCAGGATTAAATTGTTTCACCTTTACCCTTATACCCTTTCACCTACCTTAACTTATATCCGATTTTATATGAGCTTTCGAATAAAATTCTAAGATTCAAAACCCGAGACCACCTTCTGCAACACCCTATATTCCACATAGAACTCACCCCCACCCTCAGAGACTAGCTCTAAAGCAGTTAGCTTGGGTAAATTTCCTCTCAGATCTTGATCCTTGCTTTCTAGAGAGCTTTTGGCTATGACTTTCTACATTTGATTCTGTTAAACAATTTCCCGTATAACAATCCATTTTAATTGAATTTAATTTTTAAAGCAAAAGGCTTATGTTTGCAATTTGAATTCTCTCTCGATCTCCTCTAAATAAGTCCAAATAAGTCTCGCAGACTGAACATGATCATTCAGATAGTTTCACATTTAACTACCCCTTCCCCCTATGTATTTTTTACTACTATAGCACAGACGAAGTACATATATATATATATATATATATATATATATATATATATATATATATATATATATATATACGACATATATCTGATTCGTCTGTGTTACTAGTTTATCTCGTTGCGATCACAGTATAAGACATAATACCCCCGTTGCAGCAGACCTGCATAGCCAGCGAATTCCAAATGCAAAAGACACAAAAGAGCATAGTTCAATCCAACATAGCAAGATTTGACATGTTTTTGTAAGCTCCATAAGAATAACATGGGGAATGAGTATGTAGGTTTGCTGCAACAGGTACGTTTAAACTGGGTGGTTTTAATTCAATATTTAGTAGATCTGAACTAGAAGAAGCCATATGCCAAGTTTTATTGAGAAATGTTCAGATATAAGCGAGATATAGAATTTAACATATTTCCCATAAGGATAACATTGTGACAACGCACTGTGTTTACCACTAGCGATATCTCGGTAACCAATAATTATAGAGCAACAATTCAAAATACTAAATATTTTTAAGCTGAATTCAATGGTGTAAACCAAAATTACATCATTTTAATTTTTCTATGTAAAAAATTTTAAAAAAAATTGGAGAGGTTTGCGCCACCTTCCAATAGTCTAATCAGGCTGGCTTTCGAACTCGTCCGATTAATGACTACTTTACATGTCTGTGCCAAATTTCATTCAGATTGGACCATTTTTACGCGAGCTATCGTGCTTAAAGTCACACACACACACACACACACACACACAAATATATATATATATATATTTATTTATTTATTTATGAAAATGAACGAATGGTGTGTTTGGCATCCGGGGACCTCAAAACAAAAAGTTATAATGGTCTCGGGTTTAAGTCTCACCATGAGACCTGTAACAACAGCTTCTTTCCTACAGGGGAAATAAGTTTAAAAACCAGATGGACCACAACTCAGTACAGTACACTCTCGATTATCCGAGCCCCGGTTATCCGAGACTCCGGGTTATCCGAGGCAACTCTAAGCTTAAATATACGTTTTTATTTTCTTATTTAGCATTATAATAATGCGTGAAACAAGTGTCTTTATTTAAAATGTTATTATTTGCAACTCGAAAGGACTTTCATTGTAGTATTTATTGGTAAATACTATATCTAATCTAATAAAACAATTTTGAAGTGGTTTTATTACAGCCAAACCTCAAAATACACGTAAACTCCGTATTATCCAAAGTTCGTGTTATCCGAGGTAGCCTCGGTCCCGAAGACCTCGGATAATCGGGAGTGTACTGTACTAGAAAGTGATATGAACACCCCCTTCATTCTTTTGTGGCTGGGAGTTTTTTTTTTTAATTGGCTGGGAGACGTAAAATTTCTGAAACTTAAAAGAAATTATTAAATCGTTTTTATAGAAGAGCTGTAGCCAGTATAACCTTTATTTTTTCTATGATAATATTCTTGTTTATATATTTATCTTAAAATTACACATAGTTTATGAATTGCATAAAGAGATATTTTGATGTTGTAAACATATTAACATATATTTTTCATAAATTTATGAATAAATGAGATTAAGCTTCAAAATTTTTACTGCTAGTGTTCTTGTTTGGTAATTTGTTCGAATCTCTATCGGAAATAGTTAAACGTCTGTTCAGTGTGATGATGATAAATAGTACTATTACCTGTAATATCTTACGATAAGTAAATAATTTGTTGCTCAAAATAAACTTCTATTCCTAATCATGATTACTTAGGATAATTTACAGTATAACCAAACAGTTTGAGAAGCAACGTTTGAATAACAATTGAAATAATAAAACGGAATACAGGAGGCCTAATAACAAATTACACAAGTATGCACTCAAACTTTACTTTCTGCTCAAACTTTACATCAATGTTTCAAACATTTAAATGAATGATCGAAACGTGAAGCATTATTAATTGTTGCGTTTCTTTTCTGTGCTCGCTGCGTGTAACACATCTTGACGAATCAGAGATATAAATTAGTCCTGTTCATACAAAGAAACCGGTGAAATATCTGTGTCATTTACTGGCACCGGGTAGAAATTTAAACATTGTTTCCGTGTCACTAGTCGTCATTTGTTTCACAATAGCTGATTGTGATGCACTTGAAAGTTTGCATCTTGCATGCAGCAAAGGGTCAACTGCCAAGGATTTACTGTCATCTTGCGACTGACTGTGATGAGTAACACTGTTGTGCAAAACAACGTAAAAGAAACTTTTAATAAACTGTCCATTCACGACTGTTATATAAGTTAATTCTAATTACTTTATACAATCAAATTGATTCAAAGTTCTAGCAGCCAATGAGTTTGACTGCTAAAGCCTGGACTTTGCAAGGGTCCAGTAGCACTTGTTTGTTGCTGTGATAGTATTAGTTGAAGAAAATACAATTATTGCTCTAATAAACCGTAATATATTAAATGGTAAACTCTATTGGATAATTGGTTTGTTCTAGTATATGAGATCACTAAAGACACTTTATCCTTTATGGCTCAATACAAAGGATGTAATATTAATTTTAAAACATCACTTTTAAACTTATAGTGGAGAAGATTTCCTCATAGTTAATGTTACATTGTCGCACTTTGGCTGACGTGAATTCCATCTGGGATCGAACTACTATTCTAAACTAACTACTAATCTTTTCGCTTAAATTATTACTGTTAAAGAGGATCACAACATATCCTCTAATATTATTTTGATTTTGATTTGTGCGGACATTTACCATCACTGATTAGTAAAAAACATATAACTAATCAGTGATGGCAAATGTCCGCAAAAATAAAAATAAAAATCTAAAATCACCATCACCAACAATGAATTTAAAACAAATAATATCTTCTAACTTGCTATAGCATAACAATATACTATGCGTTTTTAATTACTGATCATAATTATGCAACACTAACTACAAAATAAAAAGTCAATCTCGATCCACTTAAGATGTCAGATTTAAGACTTTTATGCATTACGCTGTAAGCAAAAACAACGTATTTCTTTACAGGGCCGCAGGGGTAATATTACCTTTTATATCGCGTTTCGTTCTTTAAGCATCACACAATTGCTAAGTATTCTTAGAAAAGTCTCTTCTCTATATTGTAGGAAAATGCCTGTTCCACTTTCTCAGTGGATTAAAAGTAGATTTCTGTCTCATAATAAAATCCACCATGAAGAGTGGAACTTTCCCTCCTTGGACAGTGACATACATTTTTACGATTAGTTCAAATCAAGTTTAATATGTTAAATAAATTATAAAAACTGACGACAAAGTATATGTTTATTTCTCTAATTAACACATGGAGTAATAATTACCGGTAATTATTACCATAAAAGTCTTTCGTCGACTTAATGATTTCAGACATAATCTTACGAATATATTAATCCTGCTGCCGACGTTTTACGGCAAAGCAAAATCTTTTACCCTGCATTTTATGTGATTTCGATGCATCGAGTGCAATAAGATATAAAGTGTATGGATTGGTAGGATGTGGGATACGTCTGAAGGGGGAAGGGCGTGGGGTGAAGAAAACCCCGTTTAACGACGCTGCCAAGACGCCATAAAACAGATCAAACTTATGACGAAATAAAACGGATGCAAGTGGCTTGTTTACTGCCTGCAGCCCCTGCATTTTGCCGCTTACGGGCTCAAAAGCTGCTCGAGACACTTTTAGTGCAAAATATATTGCTTTGTTTACCGGGTTTCAATATTTTAAACCCCCCTTGCAAGGAATTCGAGTAAAAAAAAACTCGACAGTAATGTTTTAAAACATTTTTCTGTGACCTAATGATCCACTTTAACAAATTAAAAATTTGTTTGATAATTACGTTGTTTATTTACAACCGACTTAAGAATTCTATTGAGTTCAAATCTATTCCTGACATTCTCTCTCAATCAAAAGTAATCAAAATTATGAAGAAAAAGAATTCTTGAGACGATTGGCACATTTAGAACAAGATGTTGCATTGACAGATCTATATTGGCATCCTCAGCCACCCGAAAATAGTATTTCCTTTGTTATATTAAGCTTTTTAAACACGAACCTGACTTTTGCGCTAGTTTTTCAACGCTGTTCGTCCGCGCTCGTCATGGCTCGCACGTAAAACGCTATCTTACGCCGAATTAGGTCACTTTCCTGACTAGTAGAGAAATACAGTATAGACTACTATTATTATTACTTGTATTCCAAGGTTTAATGCAAGCATTTTTCCCAATTATTTTTATGACATTCTATTAGGCTTGTCATTGCTTGTGAGCTAATCAGTCACCCTATGCGATGAAAGAGCGTACACCTAGTTTTATAAGTAATATTGGGTGAGAATGCACAAATACACTTTGCAAAGTATATTTGCAATTGTGAACAACATTGACGTGGTATATTCCATGGTCGGTCAAAATGGATTTGAGCACAAGGGGTACGGTACAGATCCGGGGGGTACAAATCTGGAGTATGACTTAAGGATTTGGCCACGGGGGGTACAAATCCGGGGGGGGGGGGTACAATTCCGTGTTCGGACTTAAGAATTTGACCACGGGGGGTACAAATCCGGGGCGTACATTTCCGGGGTAGGAAATGTACACCCCTTTCCAAAGTATACTTTGAAAAGCATAATTTGCAAAGTATATTTGCAAAGTATGCTTTATTTATTCAGCCCTTCAAGATGGGTCGCTGGAATTGTACCCCACGGATTTGTACCCCCCCCCCCCCCCCAAGAAAAAACGCCTACATTATTTTGACGTCACAGGACGAGTGGTACAATTCCGGCTGCGAACTTTTAGGACGGATGAATTATTATGTATTTTAATCAACTGAAATTTCACGGATGGCTGAACAGTTGCGTAATTGATATAAATCCAATTAAACCTGCGGCTTCTTAAATCCGTCCCCGGAAATATGCGTCACGGATTTGTACCCCACGTGGTCAAATTCTTAAGTCCGACCACGGATTCGTACCCCCGGATTTGTACCCCCCGTGCTCAATCCATTTTGTCCGACCATGGACATATACCAGGTCAATATTCATTGTTGTTGTCAACTTTCTTAATTATTTCTCAAAAATCTCTATTTCCCATGTGGATGGCTTAACAACCTTCTACGAGAAATTTTACATATTTATACCAAGTTTCATGGTAAACAGTCCAACGGAATACGAGTCCATAAGCGTAAAACATATATAATCAAACTCACAAATTTGATATGAATTTAGATATTCAAAACAATATTTTATCAAATACTTTCATCACGTATTATTGACAGATTTTCTAGCCCACAACATTTTGATGGATGGGACAACGCAATACAGTGTGGAAGGAAGTTAGTGTTAAAAGATTTTATGTTATAAACTACATGGTATTTCTGACAAAATGGCACAAATATAAGTTTCCATAACCTTGCAATAAGTGAATAATGAATAAAATAAGATTTTTTTTAATGTTGTCCTTGCTCAGATTAAATGGCTATAAGTGCATCAAAGTTTGTGGAGAAGATGATGAAGATTTACAGGATGATGAAGGTTTTATGTTATAAACTCCATGGTATTTCTGACAAAATGGCACAAATAACAGTTTCCATAGCCTTGCAATAAGTGAATGAAAAATAAAATAAGATTTTTTCAAAATCTTTGTCCTTGCTCAGATTAAATGGCCTTAAGTGCATCAAAGATTGTGTTTTTATGGATTTCATTCCCATATTTAGATTCCTCATAAAATTTGAATTAAGAATAATACAGACATATTGAGTTTCAACACTCTTATAAACTCTTGTTTTCTAATTAAAGTCTAGATTTGTGTTTTTTCAGAAAATTTAAATTAGGTTTGAGGCAATATTTCTGTATTATACTGGACTGTAGAATGTGTCAAATATTATAATACCCCCGTTGCAGCAGACCTGCATACTCAGCGAATTTCAAATGCAAAACAACATATTTCAATCCAACATAGCGAGATTTGACATGTTTTGGTAAGCTCCATAAGTATAACATGGGGAATGAGTATGCACGTTTGCTGCTACAGGTATATTAAAACTGAGTGGTTTTAATTTAATAATTAGTAGATCTGAACTAGAAGAAGCTATTTACCAAGTTTTAGTAAGATTTGTTGGGAAATAACCGAGATATGGAAATTTACTTATTTCCCATAAGGTTAACATTGGGACAACGTACTGTGTTTACCACTTTCAATATCTCGGTAACCAATGGACATAGAGGGGTGATTCAAGATACTAAATTGTTTGTTTTTTTGAGCTGAATTCAATGGTGCCAATAAAAATTCGATAAATTTTATTTTTCTATGTAAAAAACTCATAAAACCCATTTTTGGGGGGGTTTATCCCCCTTAACCCCCCCTCCCAGTGGTCCGATCGGGCTGGTTTACGAACTCGTCCGAGGGATTACCACTTTACATGTCTGTACCAAATTTCATTAAGATCGGACCATATTTACGGCCGCTATCGTGCTGACACACACACACACACACACACACACACACACACACACACACACACACACACACACACATATATATATATATATATATATATATATATATATATATATATATATATATATATAGATATATATATATATAAAAATTCGAACGAATGGTGTTTTTTGCTTCTGGTGGCCCCAAAACGAGTTATCATGGTCTTGGGCTTAGGTCTTACCATGAGACCTACGGTAATAGCTTCTTCCCTATAGGGGAAATTCGCTAAAAAAAACTTGTCCTTTTAAAAAGCTTTAAAATTATGTATAAATACCTACTATTGATCTTATTTGTTATTCACGAATTTAACAGTAAGTGGAGAAAAAAAGGGTAAGGTTGAAGTTTCTTTTCTGAAAAAAACTGTATGTCCCTGAATAAAATGGCTATAACTGCACTAAATACTGTGTTTCGGTGCATTTTATTACCGTTTTCAGAATCCTCGTAAAATTATTAAGAAGAATATTAAAGTATAATTAGTTCGAGTCATTATTTTGAACTTCTGTTTTATGGTTATAGTTTGAAATTTATTTTTTTTAACGAACACGAATTAAAGCTTACGAGAATAGTTTTATGTCATCTTTGACTAAAGTGTGTTAAAAATTATCCTCATTTTTCAATTGACGTGCGAGATTGACTGAATGTTGAATATACAACTTGGATAGGTCGTAGTGGTGTTGTTCCTTGGCCTGCCAGATCGCCGGACCTTACTCCAATGCATTTTTTGTCTGGGGTTATGAAGAGCTTGGTGTACTCGACTCCGGTGACCAATGAGCAAGACCTCCGGAACACGATAATGACGCAGCTGTACAAGTCAGAGAGAAAGTGTCGTTTAAGGTTACTGTTGATGCCATGCATAAAAGAGCTCGTTTATGTATCAGAGAAAACGGAGGGCATTTTGAAACAAACTGAAGTAACTGGCATTGAGCAGGAGACAAACTAAAAGTTAATTAAGTGTTATTTAAAGTACAGTTATGTGTTTTATTTTTTGTTATTGTTATTTTTCATAAAAGTTACTGCAATTGATATTAGGTACTTATAAAATATTACTAATAAATTGTGATGAGGCAAAATCATATGGCAGAGTTTCGTAAGCTTTAATTCGTGTTCGTAAAAAACTAAATTTCAAACTTTAACCATAAAAAAGAAGTTCAAAATTATGACTTCTTTTAATTCTTCTTAATAATTTTACGAGGATTCTGAAAATGGTAATAAAATGCACCAAAACATAGTTTTCAGTGCAGTTATAGCCATTTTATTAAGGGACATTCAGGTTTTTTCAGAAAAGAAACTTCAACCTTACCCTTTTTTTCTCCACATACTGTTAAATTTATGAATAATGAATAAGAGTAATAGAAGGTTTTTATACATAATTTTAAAGCTTATTAAAAGGACAAGTTTCTTATAATAGTTGACACATTCTACAGTCCAGTACAAACAAACTAGAAATATTGCCACAAACTTAACTTAAATTTTCTGAAAAAAAAACACAAATCTAGATTTCAATTAGAAAACAAGAGTTTATAAGGGTGTTGAAACTCAATATTTCTTTATTATTCTTATTTGAAATTTTATGAGGAATCTAAATATGGGAATGAAATCCATAAAAACACAATCTTTGATGCACTTAAGGCCCTTTAATCTGAGCAAGGACAAAGATTTTGAAAAAATCTTATTTTATTCATCATTCACTTATTGCAAGGCTATGGAAACTGTTATTTGTGCCATTTTGTCAGAAATACCATGTAGTTTATAACATAAAACCTTCATCATCCTGTAAATCTTCTGTAAATCATATAAATCTTCATCATCAGTACATCATCCTGTATGTACTGAACCTAAGTATATTAAATTCATAAAACGGGGCACTATAAGCCACTAAAAACGTTAGGCTCAACAATATTTTAGTAATTTGTACTATCTTTAGTGAATCTTGTTGTGAACATTTTTTAATCATCGTAGTGCTTTTTTATTCCTGCACTCTTATTTTTTCTCAAGGTAAAGCTTAAACTCCTCAAATATTCTTGAAAACCGAGGAGGCGTTTTGCACCAAAATCCAGTGCGCGGTCCTGTATTTGCGCTGCCCTCCGACTCCGGGCAAGGCTTAAAGCGAGACGTTCAGTCCAGTGTTTATGCCGAGACAAAGCTTCAAGTGTTGCGCACAGCGTGTTGGCTTATATGCGCATACGGGCACACACCGGTCGTAAATTGGAGATGCAACTCCAGCGACCAACAACAACATGGCCGCCTCGTCCGCCGCACACAACGTTGCCCACACCTCTGTACACCATTTTCAATCAACGTATTTTCAAAATTCTCTTGCAGACTGCTAAGGTGAAAAATATTCAAAAGAGGGCCTGATAATTCAATGTACTAACCGATTAAAGGTAGCAGTAATAGTGATTAGACTTAGAATTTTGGATTCATAGATTCCTTTTAGGTTCATTCAACATTAGGACATCTATCTTTATATTAATAGATAAGCATTTTTTCCATTTGATTTTTGTGCTCCCTTTTTCTCAGGCTATGTGCAACGTAGCAAAAATCTAAGAATACCGATAAAATTTTATTTTCCTGCAGATGTGCACATTGCTCTTGAACATACGAGTATGTTCGACATTTTAAAGTTGTAAATGTATTTTTGAAACACCCAGGGGTATTGTGTGGCATTGCTTCTCTGAACAACCCGCTAGAAAAGTAATACTGAATTTGCATACTTCAACATACGGCATTATATATCTATTATGTACTATATAATATTCCTATAATCAATATTTATAACTTACATTGTATGTTTACTACTAATATTTTATGTGAGGGTTCAAAGATACATTGTACAGTGGTTAAAAGAAGTCCGGTCCGTTCCCCCCTCTTTAATTTTTTGTTTGTGAAGACAAACAATTAACCTTTTGGGAATGATACTAACTCAACCCAAATTATTTTTTGACATCATCAACAATTTTGAGTGTTCCCCAAAAATGGGGGATTTTGGGAGCAACTCAAAATTTTCAAATGTAAACCACTTTTGAGTGACCCCTCATTTTAAAGAGCTTTCAAAAAGTAGATGAATGATGAAAGTTGGAGGTCTCTAACATTTTTCTATCGAAATTGACAGCTTTTCAAAGTTTTGAATGCAACAAATCCTTGAAACCTGGTGTCTAGGAAGTTTGGAGTTTTAATTCACCTTTGGTGACTTAAAAATGCATCGACCCTGGGAAAAATGTTATTAAGAGGAGGCTAAAGGCAATTCGGTGTCGCCCTCGCGGTCGAGATTCGTACCAAAATTACTCCGCAATAATAATCGGAGTAGTGTGACGTAGTAAATATCCAGTTATTCTAAAATTATGGTATTAACTAGCATATAAAGTACTCTTTTCTACTTTTTAAGTCCAAAATATAGCTACAGAGGCTGATATAATGTCGTCGCTCATTTATATAAGTGTTCAAACAGTAAAGAATGTAGTAAATATTCCTCCGCGGGGTCGACGATCAGCGCGTGTAAACGTTCACGCGGTCGCATTTTCCGGCGAGATATTTTAATTTAGAGAAAATAATTTCATTGCATCTTGAAGACAAATAAATTCAACACTAGGTTCGTGAAGTACATTTTTCATTTTCTTTCTACATTCTGAATTATTTTAGCTCAAAAAATCAACAAGCTAAAACCAACTATTTGAACTGTAACGCAAATTACTCTTGTATTTGTTAAGATATCGGGCAAGTAAAAAATGCATATTGAAAGGAATTTATTTCTTTTCATTTTGATACGTAGCTTATTGTCGTACGTTGAAAAATAACGTCAGGATATGGTATTGTGCGATGTTGTAACCCGCGAAAATCATGAAAACACCCTTGTGTGCGGGGACGTATTCCGACTAAAGTTTTCGATCGAAAATGAAAACATTAAATACAATCAAATTAAAGAGGATAAAAACCCCTACAAAATATTACCATTTGGTTCCAAGACTATTAGAAAGGTAAATGAGTGATTACATCTAAAGTTCAGCCGACGATTTTTAAGTGATTGTTAATTAGGTAAATTGGACTATGCACATTCAGAGGCTGATTACTCCTATATTTTTCGTATAATCGTAATTAAAGTGGTATTTTTTGTAGAATTTGTTCTCCTCTTCAGTTTGATATATTTCGTTTTGATTTTTGATCGAAAATTATGGACGAAAAGCGTTCTCAAACACAAGGGTGTTGTCATGATTTTTGCGGGTTTCAACATCGCGCGAAACCATATCCTGACGTTATTTTTCAACGTACGACAATAAGCTACGTATCAAAATGAAAAGAAAGAATTCCTTTAATATGCATTTTTGTTTTTCCGTTATCTTAACAAATACAAGAGTAGTTAGAGTACAAATAGTAGGTTTTAGCTAGTTGATATTTTGAGCTGAAATAACTCAGAATGTAGAAAGAAAATGAAAAATGTACTTCACGAACCTAGTGTTGAATTAAATTCTCTTCAAGGTGCAAAAAAATGTATTTCTCTAAATTAAAATATATCGCCGGAAAATGCGACCGCGTGAACATTTACACGCGCTAATCGCCGACCCCGCGGAGGAATATTTACTACATTCATTACTGTTTGAACACTTATTTAATGAGCGACGACATTATATCAGCCTCTGAAGCTATATTTTGGACATAAAAGTGGAAAAGAGTACTTTATATGCTAGTTAAGACCGTAATTTTAGAATAACTGGATATTTACTACGCCACACTACTTTTTCCGATTATCATCGCGGAGTAATTTTAGTACGTATCTCGACCGCGAGGGCGACACCAAAATGCCTTTAGCTTACTCTTAAATGAAAAAGTGGTCTCTTGTGGTGATATTTAAAATTTTGAGTGTCCCCCAAAATGCGGGATTTTGGGGGCAACTCAAATTTTTTTAATGCAAACCCCTTTCGAGTGACCCCTCATTTCAAAGAGCTTTAAAAAATAGGCGAACTGTGGAAGTTGGAGGTTGCTAAGGTGTTTCTATCAAAATTGACAGCTTGTCAAAGTTTTGAATACGACTCCTAGAAATGTTGACAAGCTGCAAATTTTGATAGAAACACGTTAGCGACCTCCAACTTCCACCATTCGCCTATTTTTTACAGCTCTTTAAAATGAGGGGTCACTCGAAAGGGGTTTGCGTTTAAAATTTTGAGTTGCCCCCAAAATACCCCATTTTTGGGGTACTATCAAATTTTAAATATCACCAAAAGAGGCCACTTTTTCATTCATAACATTTTTCCCAGGGTCGTTACATTTTTAAGTCACCAAAGGTGAATTAAAACTCCAAACTTCCTAGATACCACGTTTCAAGGATGTGTTGCGTTCAAAACTTTGACAAGCTGTCAATTTCGACAGAAACACGTTAGAGACCTCCAACTTTCACCATTCATCTACTTTTTGAAAGCTCTTTAAAATGAGGGGTCACTCGAAAGGGGTTTGCAATTGAATATTTTGAGTTGCCCCCAAAATCCCCCTTTTTTGGGGGGACACTCAAAATTTTTGATAATGTCAAAAAATAATTTGGGTTGAGTTAGTATCATTCCCAAAAGGTTAATTGTTTGTCTAAACAAACGAAAAAATAAAGAGGGGGAACGGGCTTTTTTTACACACTGTACATTACTTGAAATGGCGACCAATCCAGGTAGGTATTTTAAGTATGAATGACAAATGAGTGTAGGATGATTGTGGCGCGATATTATGGTCTTGTTACTGGTTAAGGCCGATATGTTCCTTAGACAGGACTGTTGATTAATAGTCAAACAGCCAATAGCAACTAGGAGTACCTACAGTTTAACGTGGGATCCGAGCCACAATTCCCCAACTTCATTTACGAATTGTTCTAATTATGAGGGTGGTCTTATGTATGACTGTGGCATTCACTAGTGCGGACGTTAATCTCCACAGGCCTTGCCACCGTCCCAGTCACAATAGAAAACGTCATAACCATCCATACGAAGCTCAAAAGTCTTATTTAATTCATCAGTGTGGATCCTCAATCATGGACCAAGCCCATACATAAAATATATATTTCTATCATACATAATAATATTTCCTACCAATATATTATGTGTGGAAAACAAATATGTGAAACGTGTACATGGTGTCCCGTAAATCTCTGGACAAATAAATGTATATAGCGTTATTGCTTAGGTCAAGACAAACATATTTTACTTTAGGAGCTTAGGACTCTGGTGCCTAGTTATCCGTCTGTCTGTCTGCATGTATTTTGTCAACAAAAAACCGTTAACTTAAAAGAATTGCAAAATGTATAAAAGTTAGTCTATTTTATGAAGTTTTCATTGATACCTTATTTGTAAAGATTGGATTAAGGATTACAGAGAAATCAGTGAAATCATTTCTTTTCGTATTGCATGACCACTGCTTCCCTATGAGACACTGTAAAAGAAGTATTAGCAATGTTTAAATGGAGAAAAGTGGTCATGCACTGTGAAAAGAACTAATGTCTTTGTAATTTTTTTATCCAATCTTAACAAATAAGGTGTCATTAAAAACTAAATATAATGGATAACTTTTATGTATTTTGCAATTTTTTAAGTTAACGGGTTTCATGGAATTTGGCATCAAATATTTTAAATGACCGCCATTTTGAAACGGTTGATGATATTTTAGGAAACTTTAAAACGAAAATAGGCCTTGATAAGATAAACACTTGTGCAAATATCAACGCTGTACATCTCAAACCATTTAAGAGTTATGAATTTTATTGTAAAAATAGATACAGGCGTTCAGACGGAAACTAGACACCAGAGACCCATGTTCCCATAAGCCCGTATTATACACGGACACTTTGCGTCCCTGTGACTGGAACGCTAGCTTCCCTGGACAATTGAATCAAATGAGAGTGTCCCGCGAGCTAATATACACGGACACAGTTGACTGAGACACAAAACTGCATCTGAAGTGTGTCCTGGCTGTATCCGAGGGCAAGACGCAGACGAGACACCCGCGAGACGCAGTT
The DNA here is from genome assembly GCA_035578135.1 of Flexamia atlantica. Classification (NCBI taxonomy): domain Eukaryota; kingdom Metazoa; phylum Arthropoda; class Insecta; order Hemiptera; family Cicadellidae; genus Flexamia; species Flexamia atlantica. The sequence goes on from JAQJVK010000001.1 coordinate 159,836,629, forward strand.
TTGTGTCGCAGCAGCTCAGCCGCTGGTGTCTCTAGTCTTAATAACATTATATATCTTATGGGAACGTCCCGCGGGTTATTATACTTGGACACACGGTGTCCCGGACACAGACTGCAGCGCAACGCCCAATAGTACTCGTTTTGATAACGAAGTTTCCTCAGTTCGTAGATATCCTGTAATCCTGTAATCCTGTTGTGTGCAATATGTCGTTGTTCAGTGTGTTCTTGTGGACAAAATTAACATGGAAGAAGTGGAAGGGTTGACAGAAGAAGGAAGAGAAAACCATGAAGTCCGCGAAACGAGCTGATCAAAGAGTGGTCAAGAAAAAGAAGCAGAAGGAGAAACAAATAGTGCATCAAAGAAGACAGCAACGAAAGATAGGAAAAAGATCAGGAAGTTTTCCTAAAAATGCAAAAATTAATAGATAAAAAACACTGTCTACACAGTGTGTATGAACACTCAAGATTTTATTTGTGAAATGGAAAAGTATCTTTGTAATGCAAAAAATATTCATGGTAACGACTGAGTGATTTGGTGGTGAGGGGTCGATGAGCCATTTCGATGGCCGACATCGTTTGCGCGATGAGATACCGTGCAGCCACTGTTTCCCTTCGGGCAACTGTGTCCGCCTCGTCTAAAAGGCTCCATAAGCGACAATGTCTCGTTATAGTGGCCGAGAAACAGTGGCCGGACACAATTACGGGTGGCCTATTGTAGACGGGGCCTTATACATTTGTCCAGAGAGTTACGGGACCATCCACACCAATCAGCAATAATACGTATAACGTTCTTAATTTATCATGTTTTCTTTTTTATCGCTTCATTAGAATCTGTCTCAGACATAGCGTTATCCTCATACTAATGTTAATTGATACCACCTTGGTGAGAAGGGGTGGGATGAGATGACGGAAATTTATTGCATTCACCAAATAATTTCTGAGTACCTACTATATAATCGCGTCCATAACGTCAATTTCAACCACCGCACGATTTAGATTAAAACCCCACACCACAACAAATATTTAAAACGCTAGTTTTATGTTATTGGTATCTCCAAGAAAACAGCGACAGGAGCGATTGTGTATACACTATAACCCCATCTTAGAAATGAGTATAGTAAAACGTAAGCAGAATAACGACTAGCTCATAAAGTTGGCCACTTGAGAAATTGACTACGGCAGGAACTCGTTACTTAGCGGTACTAACTCTACGCAGACAAATTTGAGGGATTGCTCGGGCGAAACTAAGTAATTGAATCTTAACTGTCGGTTTTATATGTACTTAATAAAGGTGATAACTTCAGTAAAACAGTTCTCACTCGATTATGGACCACATTTATGGTGTTATTCTTTGGAATCGCTTGGTTCGCCGTAGACAATGGTTAATCAGATAATAAATCTGTTTCTTTGTCAACGACTATAATTGTTTCTATGAAACAGGATTTTATACTTTTTTTGCTCCTTTTTGCTTCTGATGTAGGAAGTGGAGGAATAAATAAATGGTTTACTAAAGTTTATTTTGTACACAACTAGACATTAACCACTAGACATTAAGATTGTTCCAGTATTTTGAATCAAATGCCGATATCCCCAAAAACTCATTTTGGTCATTTTGCGATAAGGCGTGCAATGTTTCAATTTGCTTTTTATAAAAATAACGGCCAATTGCAATTCAGTTTCCGGTGCAAATTAAAAGTAAACTGACGAAATGATTTCACTTAACAGAGTTTCTTTATCTCTCCATTAACATTGTTGCCTTTTTTTGTTAACAGTTGTCTTTTAGCGAATTTCCCCTAGGGGGAAGAAGCTGTTACCGTAGATCTATCTCATGGTAAGACCTACGCCTGAGACCTTCTTAACTTTTTGTTTTGAGGTTCCCAAATATCAAAAACGCCATTCGTTAAATTTCGTAAATATACGTATCTATACTACATTCTCGTATATGTATGTGTGTCTTTAAGCACGTGATAACTCGCATAAAAGTCGTTCGATGTGAATTACATTTGGCTCAGACTTGCAAAGTAGTATACGCGGACGAGTTCGAAAACCAGCCTGATCGGACCATTGGAATGGGGGGGAAGGGCGGGTTAACCCTTCCAAAAATGGGTTTTTTTAATTTTTTACATAGAAAAATATAAATTACAAAAATCTTGTTCGGACCATTGAACTCAGCTCGAAAAAACAAGCTCTATTTGAAAGTTGCTCTATTTTTATTCGTTACCGAGATATCGCTAGTGGTAAACAAAGTACGTTGTCCCAATGTTAACCTTATGTGAAGTAAAGAAAATTCTATATTTCGCTGATTTCTCAACATATCTTAATGAAACTTGCTATAAGACATCTAGCAACTTGGTAACTTGATTTATCAAGTTGATATCTACTGGATCATTGGAAACAAAATCTAAATTTCACACTTCCATGGCAGCAAACCTGTATACTCGTTTCCCATGTCATCCTTATGGAGAAAATTGTTGAATTCTTATTTTAGGAATTAAGTTTATTTTACTTGATTTGAGTCTCCGTCTAAATGATTTATTTAAGCATTTGAAATTCGCTAAGTATGCAGGTCTGCTGCAACGAGGGTGTTTGATAGTCCTCACACAAATGCTGAGATAAATTTTGCGACAGGTTTTCATCAAACATGCGGTAACTAAGAATATGTCGATACTAAAACGAAACCGTATAGTCAAGGGTATTACGGAGCTATCACTATCGTTAAGATTTGTTTAATGAAACTTGAATCTGTGCATGTCGCAACCAATACTCGATGTGAAGCTTGCTTTTTTTTCTTACAAAAATTTTTTTTTCATAAAATCTATGATTTTAAATTACTTCCTAATTCCGTACATAGGCTTACACTCTCAGTTTGATAGTAGTCCACTCAAGATATACATCAGAGGTGGCAAAAGGTCGGGGATGTCTGAATTTTGAATATGATGTAGACCAAAATTTTTCCCTTTTGAAATGCATTGGATCCATTTTATCTGTACCATCCCATGCAATCCCAATAGTACAAGAATGTTCAAAATTGTACATTTCCATGAGTGAAACTCGACTAAAAATATTTCCATGATTGAATGTCAAGAATAATTTCATTCAAAGGCACATTTATCCTTGATGTTTTTTCTAACTCAACCGTTTTCGAAATACAAACTATACCGAGAATGTCGCAATGCATTTCAAAAATGGGAGAATGCAAATTTCACTGTTCTTATATCCTTAACCATTGAGTTTAGAAAATATGGCATAGAATTAACAATTCTTAAAACAGCGTAAAATTCAAAACCACCATAAAATATAGGGTGTCCCATAAAAAATTATGTTGCCTGCCATATTGAAAAATGGCGGCCATTTACAAGAAATTGGAATTCATATTTTTTGATTATCTTAAAAAAGTATGTTAAGACCCTACCAAAATGGTAATGTTGTGGTTGTAATGTTTTTTTAAAGTTGTCTCCAAATCTAATAGTTTTTGAGGTGCCAATAGTGGGACAGTTAAGTTGGACACCCTTTGGTAAACTGGTAAAAATTTTAGGAAAAATCCAAAATTTCTATAAAAGGGCTCTATTGATTGTAATAAATACTTTGGATTTTGAAGTATTGTTGTTGACAAAAAAACGAGAATATCCTTATTACAGAAGAAACGTGCATTCAGAAAATATAAGGCTTTATGAGTGTTAAAAAAAGTGTTAATATTTTTTGTTTACATTAAATCATTGTAGCCCAAGAACTATTAGTCCTGTAAAAAAAAAACTTATCAAAGTTGTAGAAAAATGTTAACCTCTTTGTTTTGCTAATTACACATTTTCCCTATAATGGCGAAAAATCAAAATATTTGGCATAAATAAAAAGAGTATTATTTTTAACATTTTCTTTCTGTTGCTCCGGTCGCTCAAGGCTCTTTTTCCGCAAACTTGGTGTTTTACTCTTCTATTTGGTCATAACAACATATCCAAAACCCATACATCTCGACCGTTTGCCATTTTCACCCTTTTTATTTTACAGTTTGACAGGACTGTAGGTACATTATTAAAATATTTATAGGCTTCTGTGAAGAAACGTCGATTATCCAGCGCCTTCGCTAAAACACATTCAGTAAAACCTAGCGTTATCGCTCGATTCATGAAAAGAAAATAATATAATTTCATCGGATATTGGGTTTATTAACTTTGCATTATTTTTTCGTTCAGTGGTATAATGCAAACCTGCGATCTCAAATATCAAAAAGTCCCAAATTTCAAGGGTAACTTATTTATAGGCCTAAGTTCATAATTTTTTGGGTTTCGATCACATTTGATTTTTCCAAGCCATCGATACTTTTAAAAACCAGACGACACAATAACATGTATTTTAGAGTTATTGTTGTCCCGCAAAGGCCTGCCTCGCTGACTGTGTTTGGACTGCGGACACGTCTCGTGGGCGCTGACTTTGCCAAATCACGTCCCCGCGATTATCGGCTGCAACAAACGTGCCGAGGCGAGACTCTGTTGTGCACCTGGGCCTTTGTTCCCCGCCCAGTCTCCGAGGGAGACCGATGCCGCTATGCAATGAAAGGGGTTTCAGTACCTAGTTCACTTTTCAATGGCTACAGGACACCCGCATTTTCTTTATTTTTACAAACCTAAGATTTCCAGATTCTCTTTTTTAATAATTTACTAGACAAACCTTAGAATAACTGTTCTCAACTACCTTAGTGAACTCTAGGTGTGATGGTCGGAGCGACAAATGAGGGAGTGTTTAGTGATAGTAGGTTTTCCAGATAAGGTGAATAAAATTAAGGGTCTTTTTACACACATTTGATGACGATTCAACTTTGGAAACATTTATAAAAAAGAAACTGAGGAATAAAATAAGCATTTTTAAAAAATCCATTAGGATAGTTTTAAAATTATAAAATTAAAATTACATTCTTAAACTTAAAAATCTCTGCAAAGTCACTCGATTAATTTGGATAAAACTATTTTCATTTAACTGTCTTAGTACGCAATAAGCAATGTAAGCAATATAAGCAATTATAAGCAATGTCACTAAAATACCCCCGTTGCAGCAGACCTGCATACTCAGTGAATTTCAAATGCCAAAAATTACTTCCAACAATGTAGTGAGACATGACATGTTTTCGTAATCTTCATAAGAATAACATGGGGAATGAATATGCAGGTTTGCTGCTGCAGGCATTAAACTAGGTGGTTTAATTTCAATATTTAGTAGATCTTATCTAGAAGAAGCTATATACCAAGTTATATCAAGATATATTAAGAAATAATAAAAATATAGAATTTTTTAATTGCCCATAAGGATAACATGGGGATTGAGTATGCAGGTTTGCTGCCACAAAAATGGAAATTTCTCTGGTTAAAGACTAAAATACATTAAATTTATCTAGATGAAGCCACAAACCAAGTTTTATTAAGATATGTTAAGAAATAAGCGAGGTATAGAATTTTACTTATTTCCCATAAGGTTAACATTGAGACAACGTACTGTGTTTACCACTTTCAATATCTCTGCAACTAATGTACATAGAGCAATGATTCAAATTACTAAATTGTTTGTTTTTTCGAGCTGAATTCAATGGTGCTAATCAAAATTGGATTAATTTTATTTTTCTATGTGAAAACCCCAAAAACCCCATTTTTGGGGGGTTTATCCCCCTTTACCCCCCCTTCCAGTGGTCCGATCGGGCTGGTTTTCTAACTCATCCGAATAATTACTACTTTATACCTCTATGCCAAATTTCATTCCAATCGGACGATTTTTGCGAGCGCTATCGTGCTTACAGACACATATATATTATATAAATTTGAACGAATGGTGTTTTTTGCTTCTGGGGGCCCCAAAAAGAAAAGTTATCATGGTCTTGGGCTTAGGTCTTACCATGAGACCTACGGTAATAGCTTCTTCCCTACAGGGGAAATTCGCTAAAAGTCAGCACGAATAACATAGCTAGAAATTTAAAACTAAATTCACCTGCTTTCCTGGATTTAACCCATATATGCCCAAATTAATTTTTTTTCTTATATTTTGTTAAAATTTATAGAATGTGCTTTTTACTACTAAATAAACATGTATCTAACAAAATTTATTTATTTTAATGTTTTATTTTTGAAATCCAGACTGCCCCAATATTGGGGCGGTGGGCAGTGGCGGCCACTGGTTTTGAACGCCCCATTTTTGGGGCGCTGGGCGTCGGGGGTAGTGAGTAAATATACAAATACTTATGGTCCACAAATATATTTTTTATTGATGTAAAAACAGCTTATTGAATATTGTAGATAGTATACTGATTCACTTGTGGAACTCAATGAAACAATTTGCATGGCAGCCTACATCACACTTGAGACACTTTTTTGTCGTGTTTTTATGGCATTGTCCGCATCTAACTTGGGTTGGAGAAGATCCAATGAGATGATTTTTGCCATCCAATCGTATCTCATCTGGAACCCTCTTCTTAGTGGACTTGGGAGTTCTTCCTGCAGCTGGTCGCAAGCCTGAATTTGAAACCATATAAATTTGGACAACATTTCTTATGAAAGACAAATAACCAAGACTGCCCTTCTCACGGCCAGTTTTTGATAGTCTGTATAGTAGGAATGCGTTATTCATGCTCGCATTTAGTATGAACATGAGTAATGGCCAGTACCATTTTTTGTTTCTGATGGTCGTTCTATAAACAGAAATGTTCTGGTCTAGACGATCCACCCCACCCATATAGGTATTATACTGAATGATGCAGTTTGGCTGTTGAACATTAATGTGCTTCTTATCCTTGCTACTCCAGCGCTTGCAAGTACCTAGAGGGGCAACACCACATTTATTAGAGGCTACAATAACAACGTTGTTGTCGTGGTACTGGACCAGAGTTGTACCACTTGTAGTGTCTGTAGTTTGGAAGTATCCGCCTCTTTCCAGTTGTTTCGCAACTTTCTTTTCAAGGATCGGGGCATCGCTGACCCTGTTTGCACGTATAGTTCCAGTGCCATCATGGCCACGCCTTTTGAGCTCATCGAGCAAACCTAACGATGTAAAGTAATTGTCAAAGAAAACGCTGAATCCATTAGAACTTGGAAGCTTACTCACCAAATCAATAACTATAGATCCACCCACACCAAGCTTTGGGTTAGTGTTCCCTGTAGATTTTCCTTGGTATGGTTCAGCTTGAACTAAATACCCAAGCCGAGTACATAGGGACCAAACTTTATATCCAAATCGTATGGGTTTACCGTGTAGATGTTGCTTTGCACCATGGCGACCGTAATATGGCACCATTGACTCATCAATGCTAATATATGCATCTTGTGGAAAATATTTCAACCATTTTTCATTCATCATCGTAAATAAAGGTATGACCTTTGTAAACTTATCTTCTAGATCAAGACCTACGTTATTATTCACGTGGAAGTACCTCATAATCTCCTCAAATCTATTACGAGATATGGCTTGTGCAACACCTGGGTGGTGAGTATCAGATCCACTATCCCAGTAAAGTCTAAGTCTAGAAACCGAACAGTAGCCACTCAGTAATAAAATTGATATAAACACTTTGATTTCTTCTCTTGATTTTGTAAAATTATGAATTCCCTTTTGAAAAGCATAAATATTTGTCTCTTTAACAATGAGATCGATAATTTCTTCACTAAAGAACAACTCGAAGAACTGAGTTGGAGTCATTTCCTCCTCCAAAAAGTTAGGTCTTTCCCACTCCCTTTCCGGTTTGGAGGGTATGTCTATTGTGACCCAGGTCCTACCTGATTGTTGCTTCTTCCTTAGTTTTTTCTCCCCCTTTGGCTTCTTCTTATTTGTTTTTATTCTCTCCGTTTGTTTTCTTGAGCCTTTTTTCATTTTTCCCAATTTAATTTTTTTCATACTTTTGCCTTCTTTATCTCCTTTTTCAGCGGGTCTCTTCTTACGTTTGTTTGTACTAGAACTAATATGTCCATCAACAGTAGTTGTAGTTGTAGGGATTTCAATATCGCTGCTAATACTCTGATCCAGTTCGCTAGAGTGCGGTAAACTAATATCAAAGAGCTCAGAGTTTGGTCCAACTGCTGAAGACATGCAAGCATCACCTGGCTTCGTAAAAATAATACTTGTACTGGCTTCCCCATCACCTTCAATATCATTAGCTGGTTCAGCATTACCTCCAGCTGGTTCAGCATCACCTCCAATTAGTACTTCTTCGACTCCATTTTCTGTTATTCTTGTGATAGTCGCTTCCCCCAGTGCTCGAAGCTGATTACCAGTAAAATGATTTATATTGAAGTTGTCCTCTTCTCCACTATCCTCATTCACTGTTTAGATGATTATCTGGAGGTCCTATGTAGATATCGGCTGAAGTACAAAATTCATCTTCCTCAAGTAGGCCCAATATCTCTTCAATTGTATATGTAAAAAATAAAAAAATATCATTTAATATATGTGTAACAAAAAATAGTATCCTATACTCTTATACGAGCAGTGTTATCTTGTATGTATGTATGCTTGCTTGCTTGCTTGCTTGCACAACGATCTCAAAAACGGCTCCGAGGATTTCCTTCAAAGCCTGGAAATAAGTAATTTATGACTCAAAAACGTCTTTTATGCAGATTACTTGGCCAGAGAAAATCTAATAACGTAATAAATCGAATTTTAAAGTTGTAAAATTTTAACATTGGCCTTATGGGTTGCCGTGATAGCAACGAAAATAAACAAGGAAAGTGTAAACAAATGAAGTAATCATAACAGCTGTTTGGAATCTACAGCCATTAAGGGAAAATACAGCAAGTGGGATGAAGAGTCCATGGAGCAATAAAAAAGGTTTCTATTTATCAATTTTATGACATTGAAATATTTTATAGTAACTGGATGAACTGGTAAACATGAAATAACACCGAGCAAGCTCGGTCCACCAGGTACTAACACATAAGGCAGGAACGTTAGTATTTTGAATAGGCCTAAAACATAAACCCTAAACTAGGTTGAAATAAGCTTACCGGTTCTGGGTCTGGTTAGTTTATATTATGTCCATATAGAAAAGCCCACAAACATTCTATTACACACACACGCACAATCGCACGCACGTACGTACGTACTCACGCACACACGCACACATCACATACACATCAATATTCAAACAAACTAATAAAGTGCCAATATATAGGTATAATCATGTCAATGTTTATATTGAAGGAACGCACTAGCCTCTTGTGCCCATTGCCCCATTATTGGGGCATTCAATTTTTTGAGGTTATGTTGAATAAAATACTTAGCACATAAATAAAATAATACATGGATATGTTAGTTTAGTTACTTAGTAATAAATATCAGTCATTGTTACATCATAATCAACAGAAATATGTGGTGTAACTTACCTTTTATCAGAACTCATCATGCATAGAATTGGTTTGCAGATTTCAAAGTCATCTCACTAACAAACTATAAACAGCATAAATCAGTTGGCGCCGGTTTTGGTTTCAGTAGTACCAACCAAACACAGTTTGAGCTTAAAATACCCCGTGGAAAGCTTATTTGAAAAAATTAATAATTCTACTTTTAATGCCCCAAAAATGGGGCATTGGGCATATATGGGTTAAATTACAACTTTGATATCTTCTGTTTACCAGAGGTTTTTTATGCATACAAAATACAAGTGAAATACATAGAACTATATGGAGTGAGTTTTAAATGCCCCTCCCCCTCAGTTTTTCCACTTTTTTTTAAACATCAATCCCAGACTATCCCCAAACATCGTTTGGTAGTAGGAACTTCATTTTGAGTGGGTGGCCATTTTCAGTTGCCATCTTGGGTCCACCATTGGAGACAAAATATTTTTCAAAAGTAAAGGTGGTGTTGTAAGCTATTATTCCAAACAAGATTTTTACATTGGTTTCAATGCCACAAGATCGCACCACAACCATCCTACTCACCTCTCGTTCATACCTGGCTTAAAAATATTGACTCATTCTTAAGATATTAGAATTTAAATTTGTTTTATTTTTAGCTCATTTTAACATTATGCAATGTAAATAGGATCTCGTGATTTCATGATAAAGCTAGATGATGACAATTAACCACAGCAGTCATTGTAGAGCCACTTTTACGTGATTCTGACGGATTTAGCAATTTCGTGCGCCATCTTGGATTCGCCATATTTAAATGAGCTAAGTTATTTTAAATATCAAACTTAGAGTTTTGTCCCATTGTACTCAAATAAGTTTTCATGCCGAATTGAATTCCGTCATTCGTTTTGCAATATAATTTTTTGTTTTAGCGAATTTCCCCTATAGGGAAGAAGCTGTTACCGTAGTACTCATGGTAAGACCTAAGCCCGAGACCATGATAACTTTTTGTTTTGGGGTCCCCAGAAGCAAAAAACACTATTCGTTCCCCCCTCCTTAATTTTTTTGTTTGTTGAGACAAACAATTAACCTTTGGGGAGTGTCCCCCATAAATGGGGGATTTTGGGGGCAACTCAAAATTTTCAAATGCAAACCCCTTTTGAGTGACCCCTCATTTTTAAGAGCTTTCAAAAAGTAGGTGAATGGTGAAAGTTGCAGGTCTCTAACGTGTTTATATCCAAATTGACAGCTTGTCAAAGTTTTGAATACAACACATCCTTGAAACCTGACGTCTAGGACATTAGGAGTTTTAATTCACCTTTGGTGACGTAAAAACGAAACGATCCTGGGAAAAATGTTATTAAATGAAGAAGTAGTCTCTTTTGGTGATATTTAAAATTTTGAGTGTCCCCAAAAATGGGGGATTTTGGTGGCAACTCAAAATTTTCAAATGCAAACCCCTTTCGAGTGACCCCTCATTTTAAAGTGCTTTAAAAAATAGGCGATTGGTGGAGGTTGGAGGTCGCTAACGTGTTTCTATCAACATTGGCAGCTTGTCAAAGTTTTGAATACGACTCCTAGAAACTTTGGACTAAAAACTCGCTTCGCTCGTGTTCTAACTTACATCTCACTCGTGGCTTAAAGACATTCATAATACAATCGTTGCATAAACTACTATTTTGTTCCACTTCAAAATATGGATGTCGTGTTGTGATAATTTCAAACTAGATTTTCACGCTGATTACAATGTCAAAATCCATTCGAAAAAATATTGTTTCTTATTTAAGATATACTCAATTAAAAATTTGTCCCTTTACATTCATTGTGGGCATTTCCAAACTAAACTAATTTGTTATTGTATTTCTTAAATTTAAAGATCTAATCGCAGCATAAGGTTCGTTTTGGTATTAAAAGTGTATTTTTTCAAATTTAAATTTATTTACTGATTGATATCCTAAGTTCTTAATTTCAGTAAGTTCACTGACTGACTCTCTGAGGTATACGGATTCTATTAACTTCCCGATGAGCTAGAAACTTGAAATTTGGCATGAATAGTCCTTGGTTGGTCAAACCCCAGAGAAAAGTCTCAAAACAAAACATTTCCACCCCCATATACCCCCAACCCCTTAAAAGGGGGGAAAATTTAAATATCAAAAAAAGTACTTTTCGTTTTAGGGCTGTAGCGGCTAAACTAGAGGTCCTATTGAAAAACGGACTGCACCATGTGCCACGGATTTTACACGATCTACAACTGAGGTCCTATGAATTTTTGCCCTATCTCTTCTCCTTCACCCTTAGATAGCTCCAAAACCTTCAATTTTCGAAAATCCTCTCTCGGTATTCGTTCTGGTCATAAATTATCAAATGATTATTGGATTTCATTTGATCTATTGACAATGTAAATCCGACTGTGTGAAATTGAGTTATGATTTTCCAAAGATCACAAAACTTATTTGTCTAAAATTAAATTAAATTACGGTCTTAAATCTCAATTTCTAAAGCAAAATGCAAAGACTGTGTGCACTCGAAATTGCACAGTTCAGATCTACTAAATATTGAATTAAAACACCCAGTTTTAATATACCTGTAGCAGCACACCTGCATACTCATTCCCCATGTTATTCTTATGGAGCATACAAAAACATGTCAAATCTCGCTATGTTGGGTTGAGATATGTTGTTTTGCATTTGAAATTCGCTGAGTATGCAGGTCTGCTGCAACGGGGGTATTTTCTATTAGTATTAAATAAACCTAGTTCTACAAAACTATCAGCAACTAATTACACGCCAAAGCAGTTGTTTTAAAAAGGACATGTGGGGGCTTCGTCCCCCCACACCCCCCCCCCTTTAGATGTTTATAAGGCCATGATGGTTTACATGCTTTTTTACTAATAGTATTTAAATAAACCTAGCTCTACAAACCTAACAGCGACTAATTATCCGCCAAAGCAGTTGTTTGTAAAAAGAACATGAAGGGGCTTCGCATCCCACGTCCTCCCGCCAAAGCGGTTGTTTGAAAAGGACATGGGGGCTTCACCTCCCCACATACCCATCTTTACACTGCCCATAATTATTAAGCCATGATGGTTTAAATGCTTTTTTTCTAATAGTATTAAATAAACATAGCTTCGCCCCCCACGCCCTCCCACCAAAGCAGGTGTTTCCAAAAGGACTTGGGGGTGATAAGCCCACCACACCTTCCCCTTTACACTGCTCATCATTAAGAAGCCATGATAGTTTAAATGGTTTTTTTACTGTGTAAATCTAGCTCTACAAGATTATGAGCGACTAATAAGAGTTACACGCCGAAGCAGTTGTTTGCAAATGGACATGGGGGGCTTCGCCCCCCCCCAAACTCTCCTTTACACTGCCCATGATTATAAAGCCATGATGGTTTAAATGTTTTTTTTCTATTAGTATTAAATAATGAACCTAGCTCTACAAAACTATCAGCAACTAATTACACGTCAAAGCGGTTGTTTTAAAAGGGACATGGGGGGCTTCGCCCCCCCACACCCCCCCTTTAAACTGACCATGATTATAAAGCCATGATGGTTAACGTGATTTTCTACTAATAGTATTAAATAAACCTAACTCTACAAAACTATCAACGACTAATTACACGCCAAAGCAGTTGTTTGTAAAAAGAACATGAAGTGGCTTCGCCCCCCACGCCGGCGCCGACCGCCAAAGCTGTTTTTGTAAAATGACATGAGGGGGCGAAGCCCCCAAAGCCCTCCCGCCGAAGCAGTTGTTTGCAAAAGGACATGGGGGGCTTCGCCCCCCAAAACTTTCCTTTTTACACTGCTCATGATTAAGAAGCCATGATAGTTTGAATGCTTTTTTATACTGTGTAAATCTAGCTCTACAAAGTCATGAGAAACTAATAACAGTAACACGCCAAAACAGTTGTTTGCAAAGAGACATGGGGGACTTTGCCCCCCCACACCCCCCCCCTTTGCACTGCCCATGATTATAAAGCCATAATGGTTTAAATGTTTTTTATTAGTATTAAATGATCCTAGCTCTACAAACCTATCAACTACTAATTATACACCAAAGCAGTTGTTTGTAAAAAGGTAATGGGGAGCTTCGCCCCCCACGTCCTCCCGCCAAAGCGGTTGTTTGCAAAAGGACATGGGGGGCTTCACCTCCCCACATCCCCCTCTTTACACTGCCCATAATTATAAAGCCATGATGGTTTAAATGTTTTTTTTCTAATAGTATTAAATAAACATAGCTTCGCCCCCCACGCCCTCCCGCCAAAGCAGGTGTTTGCAAAAGGACATGGGGGGGGGGGCTTAGCCCACCACACCTTCTCCTTTACACTGCCCATGATTAAGAAGCCTTGATAGTTTGAATGCTTTTTTCCTACTGTGTAAATCTAGCTCTACAAGATTATGAGCGACTAATAACAGTTACACGCCTAAGCAGTTATTTGCAAATGGACATGGGGGGGGTTTTCGCCCCCCCACACCCCCCCTTTCTACTGCCCGTGATTAAGAAGCCATGATAGTTTGAATGTTTTTTTTCTACTGTGTAAATCTAGCTCTACAAGATTATGAGCGACTAATGACAGTTACATGCCATTGCAGTTGTTTGCAAATGGACATGGGGGGGCTTGGCCCCCCCAAACCCCCCCTTTAAACGGGCCATGATGGTTTAAATGTTTTCCTCTAATAGTATTAAATCAACTAACCTCTAAAAAAATATCAGCGACTAATTACACGGGAGAGCAGTTGTTTGTAGAAGGACATGGGGGAGCTTCCCCCCTTCCCCCCACGCGCCCTCCCGCCAAAGCAGTTGTTGGCAAAAGGACTTGGGGGGGGGCTTCGTCCCCTCACATATTCGCCATTACAATGCCAATGATTAAGTAGCCTTATTAGTTTGAATGCTTTTTTTACTGTGTAAATCTAGCTCTACAAGATTATGAGCGACTTAAAACAGTTACACGCCAAAGCAGTTGTTTGCAAATAGTCATGTGGGGGCTTCGCCCCCCCAATCCCCACCTTTCCCCTACCGAAAAGTATAAAGCCATGATGGTTTTAATGTTTATTCTATTAGTATTAAATAAACTCAGTTCTACAAAACTATCAGCAACTAATTACAAGCCAAAGCAGTTGTTTTAAAAAGGACATGGGGGGCTTCGCCCCCCCCACACCCCCCCCTCCTTACACTGCCCATGATTATAAATCCATGATGGTTTACATGCTTTTTTACTAGTAGTATTTAAATAAATCTAGCTCTACAAACCTATCAGCGACTAATTACACGCCAAAGCAGTTGTTTGTAAAAAGAACATGGGGGGTTTCGCCCCCCACGCCCTCCCGCCAAAGCGGTTGTTTGCAGAAGGACATGGGGGGGGCTTCGCACCCCACGCCCTCCCGCCAAAGCAGTTTTTTGCAAAAGGATATGGGGGTGGGCTTCGCCCCCCACGCCCTCCCGCCAAAGCGGTTGTTTGCAAAAGAACATGGGGGGCTTAAAGCCATGATGATTTGAATGCTTTTTTTCTACCGTGTAAACCAGCATTTGTTTTAATTATGCGACAATTTTACTTTGGGAAAATACCATTTACATTTGTTTAATTTCTAAAATCACTACAGGTTACTGTTTAGGGTACTTAAAGAACGACGTAAGCGAACCATCTCACCCCGTGAGCGTAGTCACGGACATATTCATCACCCAGGAGGCAAGGGACAATAAAGTAGTCATTGACATTGGATAAATCCACAGTAAACCTGTATCTGCCAGGGGCATATTTTCCGTCCAGCAAGGATAACAACCCCAATCGTAATCAGTCTCTTATATACAATTTTAGTGGCGCAGAGATCCGGGTTATTATCCTTTTGGATCCTCGCCTTTTGGACCGCCTTTTTCGTTTTTATTATACTTCTGCTTATTCTTTGCCTTGGCCTACGGAAGCTCCTAGAGCTCTTGCTCGGGTTCTTGATCCGCTTGTGTGGTGCGGAATAACTGGTCACGAGGACGGCGCCAATGATGAGCCGTCCATGGATCCGAGACTTAATCCTCTTATTTTTGAATCTGGATATCCTGACTTTATTATTATAAAACTAATTATACTACTATAGCCTATATGCAAAATTAATTATTATTTTTGTGAATTTCGTGCTTGATTACCTATGTATAATAAAATTATGTAGGAAACAAATCATTAATCTACACATCTACAACATCCTACATTCTCAATTTAATTTCATACACATTTAATTTGTCTTAATATACCTGATCGCATGCATCCTTAATACAAAAGTTTGTTATTAATACGATTTGCGCTATAAAAATTTATTTTTTATCGCAATTTTATACAAAAATTGCGTTTGCTGGGATAAAATTCACATTTGTTTCATCAATGTACTTTTATATATGCAATAGTATCTTTACTCATTGTTTTTTAACGTTTTATTAATCTTACCTAAAAGAAACAAAAAACAATAAATATTTTCTCTTAAATATATGGAATCAGCTGTTAGTAAAAGGAACATGACAATGTGTTCCTGTTGGTTCCATCTAGCGTCATTCATATAAACTATCTAGACTGCGGCAACAAAACAGAAATGATCTATCTGATTTTTTATATTTCTAGGCATTGTTTTTTTTCAATAATAAACATTTAAACGTAGACTTAAAAAACTAACAATTGATAGGCATGTAGCATGTCATTTAAGTGTTTCGTGAAATACCTTTTTTCTAAATTCCACTGTTATTTTCCTTTTGTTTTGAACCGATCTTTATTTGTATCCCATAGTTTACTAAAGTAAATTATTGCCCAATGTTAAACTTTTGATGTTTTTTTGCAAGTTAAAATATCAAATTACTCAAAAAATACTAAACCAATATGCTTCAAAATTAAATGGCATATTACCCGTGAGCTATTAAACGTTTATGCGAAATTTGGAAATGATTAGTGTAGCGGTTTTTGAGTTACCGCGTTACGTACACACACACTCACACACACAGTGACGGACAACGAATCTTCAACTCCGCTGATACATAGACTCGTTCACTTCGTTCACTCATCGATTAAGGCCATTAAATCACTGAATCTTTTAAGACTAACACGAACTTCAACCTTTAATTAGAATCGGAGGTGTAAGAAAAACAATAGGTAAATAATATAGTTCAACTTGAAAACGCCCATGAAGAATTATTACTAGAATATTATACATCTTAAAAACGAAACAATATATATTTTACGAATTGCGACAGTGCAATCAGAGTCAAAATTTAGTTTGTAAGGATGTGTCACAATATAAAAATCTTGTTACCAATATGACGGATCCAAAATAGCGGCCTAGAAGTATTAACCGTTCTAAATGAAGAATTTACCACCTAGCACCTTATGGTGTCGGTCTCAAACCAAAGTCAGATCTTTAAAGATGCTCGTTTTCATACCATAATTATTTCTTTTTCAGTATCTGATTCTTCATTTTCGGTACAGTGAACTTTGCGAACTTCAAACTTGCCCAAGAGTGCACCCAACGTATAATAACATGGTATTTCAAATAGTACTAGAAAAAATCATCAAATATGAGATGTACTCTAATCCAAGGTCACATGGATCGGAGACCAGACTATTTAGGTTTTTTTCTAGACGTTTTACCTTATCTGCGTTATTTGTAGAGAGTCCTAACATGATAAGAGAGAGACTTTTATATTAACTTCACCTGTATTCCATTAATATATTATAATTTTCTTGCAGCACAAGAAGAGCTGAAGAAGACTTGCCCCATCAAGGATAAGGTGCGGCGCCAGGCCACTCCCCTCGACCACTTCAACCCCCTGAACTTGTACCCTGTGGTGCCTCAGCCGCCCATCTACAAGCAGCACCTGAGCCACTACCATCCCCACCCTGCGGCCGCCCTCCCCAGCATGAGGTTCCACCCTTACTCCGCCGCCTACCCGGGAGTGCTCCCTCCCTACAAGGGCTTCCTGCGAAGTATTGACACGTCCTTTGGCTACCTCCCTTTGCACGAGGTGACAATTTCATTTAGATCTTTTAAAAATTATGAACTGTCTAACACGGCTTTACCGTTCTGGTTTTTGTGCAAGATACTCTCCTAAAGTTGCCCGTAGTACGTGTGGTTAGTGTTAATTTTCGCCAAAACCTTGCACTCTTTGATACAGCTTAGCCACTGGGTGTATGTATAGAAGATACCAGTAGAAGTATTCTTGTCCAAAGAACCAACCTTGAATTCGTGTAGAACAACCCGACATCAGCCAATAAAGATGGCCGCCATTAAATTCATAAATTGCTCTATAACTCCAGTAATAGTAACCCGGAAACATTTTTTTGTTTAAAAGGTACTTTTTAAATAAAACGTATTTGAACTTTACATTTTTTTTTTCTTAAGTTAATAGTTTTTCATTTATATTTTAAAAATGAAATTTCCCATTTAATTCCATTAGAAAATCTGATTCCTCAATAAAATGCGTTTTGAGAAGCTTAAAAAGGCAATAGCTAAATGTAATGTTCTCCAGGTTGAAAACGTGCGTACAGAAATGTTATTCCAAAATATGTCAACTATTAACAAAACAATGGCCCCAAAAAGATACATGAACTCCGAGTTTTTTTTTAGTTTTTTCGGTATTTACTGGAGTAAAATAAATAATTGTGGTAAATCCTAAATGAAATTAAAGGAAAATAATTATCTAACCAAGAAAAATAGACCATAATAGTATAATTTCTATGTTTTCATATATTTTGAAGGGCCAAAAGGCATCTTTGGTCGCCCCATGTTAAGCAAAGGGCAAAAGAACAGGGCTCTGACTTTTCCTTACGTAATAAAAACTTTATCTTTTTATCTGGTAGTAGAAAAAAATGAATAATCTTGTAAATGTTCGACATATACGTTTTAATGATAAAACTTACAAAAACTCAAATAAATAATAGCAAAACACTATTTTAAATTTGTTTTTCAATGATTTTTAGAGGTAAAATTATGCCTAGCTGCTATCCCTCCCTCTGCATGGAATTCAGGGCAAACGTTTTTCAAATATAAAATGAAAACTATTAACTTTGGAAAGAAATGTTGAATACAAATTAGTTTTATTTAAAAAGGACCTCTCAATAAAAAAGTGTTATCAAGTTCGGAACAATATTACCGGAGTTAAAGAGCAATTTATGTATTTAATGCGCCCATCTTTAATGTCTGATATAGGGGTGTTCTGCACGAATTAAAGGTTAGGTCTTCAGATAGAAAAGCTTCAACTGATATCTTCTATTCACTCACCAAGTGACTAAGATGTATCAAAAAGAGCAAAAATTTTACTCTAACCACACGTACTATTCGTTGCCATTGGCTAGGCGATTAATGGTATTGCTGGTAGTCCTGTCTTTGGAACGGTCTTAGTCAGTAACAAAACAACAATATCGCGCCACAATCATCCTATACTCATCCCTCATTAATAAATGGCTTAAAATACCTTACTGTGTAGGTCTTAATTTCAAATAAAGTATAAAGTGTTCCAGAGGGTGACCACAGAGGGTGTTACAGAGGGTGTTCCAATGGGTCTTGTAAGCAATATTTTAGACAGAACAAAACAAAACCTGAGAGTTAAGGCCATATCTCCTTAACAGTTCTCAGGCTCCTTTACAGCTTCAGGTCTCCTCAACTCTCATCTCCTCGATCTTATGCCGATCCTCTTTATAAAAGTACATAAAACGTTTAACCCCCCCCCCCCATATAAAAATTATTGAAAAGAGTTTTACCCCACTCAAGTCATAAAGTACTCGAGACTCTTTAAAAAGTCAATAGATTATGAGTTTGCATTGGTGAACGTGGTCTGCTTTAATGCTCAAAAACATAAAATCCAAGATTTATTGACATATTTAAATATAGTGTTGGGGTTTTATTGTTGTATAAATTGTATTTTCCAGGTTACAATTTTTACAGTCTTCACAAAGTTAATTTCCATCTAGTTATTTATACGCGGCACCAACATTTTATTACAAATCACAAAAAGATTTACGCGGGGTCGGAGGTGGGGCCGCTGAGATGCCCGGTTTTGCAATAAATGTCTGTCCGGCTAGAGAACAATTTATGTGCGCTCGGCTCAGTTGCCATTTAGCGAGGGTTTAGAGGGAAGTTTGCTCGTTAAACCGCTGGCAGGCCGACACATGGTCGCGCGACGCTCTATAAAACCCGACGACTACCTCCACCTTGCAATTCCGACCTTCCATTTCCCCTAAACCTTAAACCTACAGGCTCTTCCCAGAGCTAGTACTATACTCCCATAATCCTCCGACATAGGCTGTTCAGGAGGGTCATCAGCGATCGCCAACGTAGAGAAGGTCGGGCCGCCAGCAGGCTCAGTTCACTATTACTAGCACAGAAATCTTAAACAGAACTGTTTTTCCTTCTGCGTTACGTGTCAGACTAACCGTATAACTTCATATTTTGTTGTCTTGTCTCTGTATCACTGATATGAACTATAAAAGGTATAAAATTACCTGAGTGCTACCAGAGTGATCCTGTATCCTGTATATCCTTTTGGTGGATTACGCGTTTCGAGGACACCGGCTCTTTCGATAACCGTATGAACTCTCAGTTTTTTTTTATACGATTATATATTTGTATAAACATTTATTTAGATAACCAAACTCGGATCTCTTTCTTTTTCAATATGCCTAACCTGAAGTATTGAATTTGCCAAAATCAAAGCTAAACAAACATTCACCCGTAAATTATTGTAAGTAAACGTTACTTTAATTTTAATTTTTAAAATCTGATCAACGTTGTTTGAGCATGGTATCAACGCCTTTATACAGTCGCGCCTTTTGTAAAAAGATTTTGTAAAAAGGAGTTGATTAGGTCTCGTTCAACACTGATAAACATATCGACGACGTACTGTTGTAATAAATGGCCACAGAAGGGAAGAGCCGTTGAAGTTGGTCGTTATATTTTCTGTCGCTTCGTTGAAGTGCAGCGGTCTTGCGATTGCTGGTCGGTATGCTAAATGACTCTTCACGAATTCAAGTTTTGATATTTTAGAGCAACGGTTGGAAGCAATTGGCACTATGTTGGTCGGTAACCCGATATCTCCTTTTTGGGTAAAAGAGAGGATACGAGAATGGCTCGATGTGGTTGTCTGTACTGCTCATGGTGAACTGTTGTTTTCCTAGTTCTTTCACGACACGGTCGAAATCCGGGTAGGTCTGATCGGCGTTGAGCGTGATTAATGGCTGATATTCCATTCAACGTTGTAGCGGTTTGGGTCGAGGCCGGTAGTGCGAGAACCAAATTGACTTTCGGTGGCTGAACTCCTGTAGCGTCACCCGGCGGCTCGAACTTTTTCTTCATATATGACTTCGCACCATCATGAACGCTTGGATAAATTGGTTATTCTCCCTCAGTATTCCCTCGAGTAACTGTATCAATTCTAGGTTCATGTCGGCGTTAGCAGAAATTCGTTTGTTGACGGCATCGGTAGGGCCGAGAAGAATCATCTGCCCGTTGCACGTTCGTTCGTACTCTCCTTGAGCATCTTGCGTCGGCTGAGCGGCGATTTTCAGCGTTGTTGGCGGTTGATTAAGAGCGCAAGTCGCAAGTTCTTTTGGGAAACTTGACGGTTTGTATTTGTATTTCCCGTGTAGACACCTACACCGTATAGAATCATTTTTATTCTTTTAAAAAAAACCCTTGAAAATATTTAACACTAATCCGTACGAAATCAAACCAAACTATATATAGAATAAATATTCCTTCAAACAATTCATTCAAAGTAGCCTTTAAACCATTTAAAATTAGTTATTTACAAATCAAATGATATAAATAAAAACAACCTGAATCAGCTATTCTGGATAAAATCAATAAAAAATGCCCATGACGATGGGCACTTGAATGGGCACTTTGAAAGGCTGTAGGACGCAAACCGAATTTTTCCCAGACTTGAGACCAATTCCAATCGATTTCTGGCGGCCTAAAACCCCTAATTAAACAAAAAATCAAAAATCCTAGGACGGAATAAAACTTTTGCCCGTACAAACATTGCTTGTTTTAGATTATAATAATAAATAGGATAGGATAGGATTCACCACGTTAGTGTTCAGATAAAACACAACCATATTGGAAACAATAACTTAAGGAAAAATAAACTTCAATATGTTGTAAAAGTGTATGCGCATATCTCATTCAGGGAGAGGGTCGATTCGGCGTTTCTTCATTGGCAGAGTCATAAATCAAAATTTTCCATATGTTTGTTCAAGTGGCGTTTCTCTTTTGTTGAGGTTTAACCAGGGACTACAGATGGTTAAATCAGTCACCTACGCACCTACGCCAAAATATGCCTGAAATATGTTCCATGCAATACCATTTAGCCCCTCCAGCTTTCAAAATACATATTAATTTAATATACCGTTGTACAAAACAGAAGAGATGTAAAGGTTTATTGCGATACCAGAATCATTTATTTTCACGCAATCTGAAAGAACATTGTGTTAAGGTTGACCGCGCTAAAAAGCTGCGATGGTGACTCTTCAGAAGCTGCGACACCGCATTGTGCGCGGCAAAAAGTGCACAAATGTTATAAATATGGACTCTTTTTTGGAGCAATACAGTCATTGCTCTTACGGTATCGTAGTTTTTAAAGTCACCGTCAGTGCCGCAGAAACGAAAACCGACGTGGCGAGTTGCCCAGAGCTTTGTAAACATTTTAATATAAATTATATATTTTGTTTATATAATTTAAAATTTTATCCCGACCTGCATAGGTAACCACATTCTGTGCTAAAAATTAAAATTGTATTCGTTTCAATACACCACAGCTTAGAATTGAGTACTTCGCAGTCACAAATTCCATCAGTCCGCCTACCAGTCACTCAACCTACAAAGTGCTATCTTGTATCGTTCCATCGTCCTCGCCAGCGACAGTCACGGCGGCGAAGAGTTGTTCCTGTTTAAGACGGGAAAAAACCCGATTCTTATCTAACTGCGATGCAGATTTTTATTGCTATCCTATTTACAGCTTCGCAAATCTTGAGGCTGTATCTTTTAACAGCCCGACTCCTTTGGCTAGGTGACAAGACACCGACACGGCGTGAGCTGTTAAGTCTATAGTAGTCACAAACGCTACATCGCGCGTTTAAATGTAATTTTTAGGAATTAGTTTTCTTAGAAATATAATTTGAATTAATGAATTAAATAAATAACATAAATTCAAGTAGTGTAATGTAATGTAATTTCCAATTTCAAAACTCAACATGTTTCAACCTTTATAATTTAAGAGACATTTGAGGGCACTGATACCTAAAACAGAAGAGGAGGCGGACGTTATAAGGACGCCTGTTAACAAATCTACAGACGTCAATAGTATGTCCGTGTGTTTTATTAAACAATGCACTGAGCACTTACTGAGTCCGCTGCAAATCTGGTCAATATTTCTTTCGAGAGTCAGACCTTGAAGACTCGAAAGTCAATCCAATTTTCCAGAAGGGCGGTACGTTTCTGTCGGGCAACTATCGCCCGATCTCGATTCTTCCGCCTTGAAGCAACATTTTTCAACAGTTTTTGGTCCGTCAGACTCAGTTGCTCCTGACCTACAATATTCTCTTCCAGGATCAATTTGGCCTCAGGTAAGGTATGTCCACAATGGACACTTTGTCTCTGAAATCGTGGAAATAAACCCTAGACAAGCAACATAGAACACTATTTTTGACCTATTAAAGTCGTTTGACTGTGTTGACCACTGTCTCTTGGTTTCAGAGCCGAATCCCTATGGAGTCCTCAGGACCTTTAAAGTGGATTTAATCTTGCCTTTCAAAAAGGTCACAAAAAGTCCATATCAAAAGTCTGTTTTGAAATGCATGGTGTCAGAAGTATGTTGCCCCGCAGGAATCAATATTTTGATCCGTTCTTTTATAGATTTACTTTTTTGCGATTCGATCGAGAGATTTGCCGGCCGCGACGGCGAAGATGCTTATGTCGTTTCGTTTTGTTATCAAGAGTATCGAATTTCTCAACCAAGGGTTTAAATTCATTACGTTTTTCCGACCTTTCCCTACTTTCCGACTTGTAGACACCCTGCAAAGGATTCACAGGGATTTGACGGCCACGATACAACGAAGAGACTCGCCTAAGAACTGGCCGAGATAAAAAAAGACGATAGGGAAACTTTGGCAGCCACGAAATGTCCGGGAAATGATCGCGACTAATTAATCGAGGAAATCTCAGACAACGGCAATGTATTCGACGGATTTTCCGGCCACAAATTAAATAAATCATTCCGGTTTAGTTAATACCCAAATTATTGGATTACCTATTGGATACCACCTGACCAATGACCAAGCCTCATAATCCCTTATAGTTTTTGTAGCTTTTGGTTCTAAAACATTTATTTTATTATTGTAATCAATGGTAATATGGCCAAATAAAAACAGTTGTAGAGAAAAATTCCAGTCTCCAAGTAAACGTCTATTCATCTTTTTACTGGTTTTAACCAAAGAAAAATCGAGTTTTTTTCGGAAATACTGCGATCGGACGAGGTCAACGTCGAGTCCGGTTTTATTTTCCCTCGGCCAGTGGCCCCGGGGCACCGGTGGTCGTTACGGCCCTAGTTTCCTCATAGTCGATACCATGTTCTTGCATGTAACCTTTAACCACAAGTCTTGCTTTTTTGTATCGTCCATCATCTTTAATAGTAAAAACCCATTTATTTTTCATTATTTTCTTGTCGTTAGCTTCTGCTATGTCTACTTCCTTCCAAATGTTATTTATTATCAATGTTTATTTTTCTTCAGCAATTTCAACTTCCACTTGTCCTTATCTGGTCCAGTGATAGCTTCCTGGGTAAGCATAGCATAATCGTTGAATCTGGTCGGTAATTTTGTATTGCGTTATGGTCGTCTTTCACTATCTGTGAGATCTAAGCCAACATTACTGTTATAAGGACTAACTTCGTCTTCTGCTAATTCTTGACCATTGTCTGGCCTACAAACACTGTTTTCTTGGTCTGGTGTGGTTTGAATTTCTGGCTCATTTGTGCTTTGGTCTGCTTCTTCATCATCAATGGTTTTTATTTTTCCGTTTTGTTTCTCTGGACAGTTAGTTTTTTCTTTGTGTGTTGTTTCCTCTAAAAACCTCACATCTCTTGATATAACTATTTTCATTTCATATTCATCCCATAGCCGATACCCATTAGGAGCATAGCCTACTATAGACCAAGAGATAGACCACTTTTATTTACCCCAAATTTACCATCAAATTTGTTGTTAATTTAGGGTTAGTCATAACATATAGTTTTCAGAATTGCAATTCTTAAGGTTGGTGAGTGGTGGGTGTCCGAGTAATGACGTCATCAATATGGCTGCCGCGCAAAAGTGTAACACTTTACAAAAACGAACGTAACTTTGCAACAGAGTAACATAGAGCAATGATCTTTTTTTTAAATTGTTGGTAATAAAATTGCCTTTATTTTATGTCATTTCAATATATATCGTAAGTCTAACGGTTTTCCTGATATTTAACCTAAACTTTACTTTTTGTGAATTGTTAGTATAAAAGTAAATGTTTAAGGCCCAATAACTCCTTAACCGTGAAGAAATAGACAAAATATATAAGAATAAAAAAGGTAGATAATGTTATAAGGATTTTGAAAATACCATTTATGTGGGCTCTTGATGGTGGCTTGCACGATAAATGTGTTAATGTTTAACATTCAACAAATTTATTTTGCCCTGCAACTTCTGTATACATTGTGCAGTAAAATTAAATGATAATTAGGTAGAAATAATTGAAACAAAAATGATTGTTGTTGTAAATGGTAGGTAATATGCTCCTAATCGGCATACATCCGTAATGTCGCGGGAAACCCCTCAAAATCACGTTTAAAAATGGCGGCTTTTCCCGCCATAAAAAAATCTTGAAAATAGTTTGTCGACTGCATTTTTTGTCAATTCTTTTCAAGATATTGACTTTGGACTACCACCAACTGTTGTTGGGTGATTGGTTCTTAATTTTGATAGGGTACTCATTTTTGGCCGCCATCTTGGATCCGCCATATTGGATATAAATTATTTTTTTCTCATCTAAAGATGGTGTTGTGACACATCCTTATACACTAGATTTTTACCCTGATCTCAATGCTGAAATCTGTTTTTAAAAATCTCGATTCATTAAAAAGGTGTGCTCCAAAACGACACATAATATACAACCCTATAAAAAAAATCAGCCCTATGCATTTCTTATGGACATTCCGTGCTTTGAATATTATTTTTGATTATTTATCTCATATCTCCAGTTCTAAATAATATATGCCGCATGTATTAGTCTTAAAATACTCAGTGATTTGACGGCTTTCATGTGAGTTATTGATCAATAAAATCGGACAAGTGTTGGACGAGCTATATAAGGCTTAAAGCAACTAGACGATTAATATTTTCAAAATTGGTTTTTTGTTGAAGATTTTTAGTGCAGGTCCTAAATGGGTCACAACATTCGTTCAGGTCTCAAATTATTCAGTAAATTATAGGCTTTCATATAAGATATCACTCATTACAATCGGACTTACTTAATTTGAGTTATCTCCAGTTCTAAATAATATATGCTGCATGTTTTGGTCTTAAAATACTCAGTGATTTAACAGCTTTAATGTGAGGTACTGATCATTAAAATTGGACAAATGTTGGATGAGCTATAAGGCAAAAAGCAGCTTGAAAATTATTTTTTTCAAAATTTATTTTTGGTTTAAGATTTATACTTTATCCTAATTTTATCTGATTTTCATTATTTATAGCTTAAATGAAAGCGGATAGTTCACCAGTTGTCTTAAAACCATTCTGACCTGCAGGTCCATGGTTGGGGCTGGGGATATATATATCTTTAAATAATTATGAAATTTTTGAAAATTGAATTTTTAGATTAGTTGGAGGTCCATACCTCACGACAATCTAAACCGATTTAAATAAATAAAAGCTTAAATGAAAGCCAATAATATACTGAGTTAATTAAGACCTAAAACCTTCATGAGTCTCTGTTAGATTTCTATGTATGAGTCATTAATTATTTTCAGTTTAAGAAAGTAAACAGATTTTATTAGGAATGAAGGTTCATAACTCAAATTAAGTAAGTCCGATTTTAATGAGTGATACCTTATATGAAAGCCTATAATTTACTGAATAATTTGAGACCAGAACGAATGTTGTGACCCATTTAGAACCAGCACTACAAATCTTCAACAAAAAACCAATTTTGAAAAAATTAATCGTCTAGTTGCTTTAAGCCTCATATATAGCTCGTCCACCACTTGTCCGATTTTATTGATCAATAACTCACATGAAAGCCGTCAAATCACTGAGTATTTTAAGACTAATACATGCGGCATATATTATTTAGAACTGGAGATATGAGATAAATAATCAAAAATAATATTCAAAACACGGAATGTCCATAAGAAATGCATAGGGCTGATTTTTTTTATAGGGTTGTATATTATGTGCCGTTTTTTGAGCACACCTTTTTAATGAATCGAGATCTTTTTAAACAGATTTCAGGATTGAGTTCAGGGTAAAAATCTAGTTTATAATGATGTGTCACAACACCATCTTTAGATGAGAAAAAAATAATTTATATCCAATATGGCGGATCCAAGATGGCGGCCAAAAATGAGTACCCTGTCAAAATTAAGAACCAATCACCCAACAATAGTTGGTGGTAGTCCAAAGTCAATATCTTGAAAAGAATTGACAAAAAATGCAGTCGACAAACTATTTTCAAGATTTTTTTATGGCGGGAAAAGCCGCCATTTTTAAACGTGATTTTGAGGGGTTTCCCGCGACATTACGGATGTATGCCGATTAGGAGCATATTACCTACCATTTACAACAACAATCATTTTTGTTTCAATTATTTCTACCTCCACCTAATTTATCACTTAATTTTACTGCACAATGTATACAGAAGTTGCAGGGCAAAATAAATTTGTTTAATGTTAAACATTAACACATTTATCGTACAAGCCACCATCAAAAGCCCACATAAATGGTGTTTTCAAAACCCTTATAACATTATCTACCTTTTTTATTCTTATATATTTTGTCTATTTCTTCACGGTTAAGGAGTTATTGGGCCTTAAACATTTACTTTTATACTAACAATTCACAAAAAGTAAAGTTTAGGTTAAATATCAGGAAAACCGTTAGACTTACGATATATATTGAAATGACATAAAATAAAGGCAATTTTATTACCAACAATTTAAAAAAAGATCATTGCTCTAAGTTACTCTGTTGCAAAGTTACGTTCGTTTTTGTAAAGTGTTACACTTTTGCGCGGCAGCCATATTGATGACGTCATTACTCGGACACCCACCACTCACCAACCTTAAGAATTGCCTTTTTGGAGTCTCAAGATTATGGGTTTACTTAAGAACATAACAAAGATCATGGTAAACTCGGGTAAACAAAATGTGTCCTAGCTCTTGGTCTACTAGTACATACTTCTTACTTCTTGGGTCTAATTTCTTAAGTGCCTTATTAATATTTGCATACACCTGGCTGCTAAATAAGAGAATTCTTGATAGATCAGGTTTTACAGAATTCCACATTTCTGCTGGTGTTTTTTCAACCGCTTCTAATGGACTTCTATTGTTAAGTAGGCTGCTGTCAATACAGCGTCTCCCCACATATCTTTTCCCATTCTTGCATCATGCAACATAGCTCTTGTTCGTCCCATCAAAGTTCGGTTTAATCTCTCTGCAGTACCATTTAACTGTGGAGAATAAGGGACCGTGTAGTACAAAACAGTTCCTCGTTCTTTACAAAAGTTTACAAGATCTGAACTTACATACTCTCCTCCGTTGTTCATTCTCAGTTTTGCAACTCTGCTATTCCACTTTGCTTCCACATCTGCAGTGTAGGTTTTTACAAACTTTGTTACTTCATATTTTCCTTCCAGGAGAAATACCATTGTAAAGTGGGTATACTCATCCATGAATGTAAAAAAATGTTTCTTCTTGTTCCACGTTGCAGGATCTATAGGACCACAAACGTCAGTATGAATTAATTCAAAGGGACGAGTTGCACGTGTTCTCACGGTGTTGAATTGCAATCTTACTTGTTTAGACTGGAAACAAATGCCACAATTTAAGTCGAGAGCTTTGACATATTCTCTCATCTTCATTCCTTCAAATGGGCTGTCTAGTTTAGATAAATTTGCAGGTCGAAGGTGTCCTAAACTTCGGTGCCACATCAATACTTCATTTTCATTTTCTGTTGCTAACGAGCTTGATTCCCCTTCACTTTAAGTCAAATTAACAATAAAAATTCCACTTTCCTTTTTATGACCCCCAAAAATTTTTCACGATATTTAGTTATCTCTACTCTATTTTTTGAATACAAAACTTCACCACCAGCTTTAGTTATGGCATTCACAGATAGAAGATTTTTACTTGACTCAGGAACACACAAAACATTATTTAGTTTACATTCTTTAGCTTCAAATATTCTCATCTTACTGGCATCCATTGTTTCAGAACTTTTGGCAACTTGAATACCTAACGAGACTTTCTTAAAATTCTTCAAGATTCCTTCACTGTTTGTTAAATGTGATGTTGATTCAGAGTCAACAACCCATTCACTTTTTAAATTTTCCACATGAGATAAATTATCTTTAGTTTCATACATATTATTACTTAAGAATGATACCGTGTTCCTTTTAGCTTTCCTAAAGTAGCAGTCTTTATCTGTATGGTTGTTTTTCTAACAAATTGTGCAGAATTGAACTGTTTTGTTAACAGGTTTTTTACTTTTACAATTGTTAGCAAAATGTCCTGTTTTATTACATTTGAAACACCTCTTGAAACCGACTTGGTTCAAATTACTTCTACTATTCTCAGAATTAAATTTACTTGCATTCTTACAAAAACGAGCAATGTGTCCTTTACTTTTATATAGAAAACTAATTTCTCAGTTAAACTCACTTTAAAAGGTAAAGGTGATTCTGTCAAATTGGCATTACTCTCACTTCTCGATTCCTCTATAAGAAGCCTAGCAAATTCGTTAGTGTCTTTTCTGAACATTGCAATGACTCCCATGCACTGATTAAATTTTTATACTTTTCTGGCAAGGTAACTAAAATTTTTGAAATTATCATACTCTCATCTATATCTTGGTTCAATGATTTTAGTCTGTGTGACAAGTTTTCAATTTTGTTTACATGGTGAGACATGTCTGCATTTGCATCATATTTTAAATTAAAAAACTCTTGTAAAAGTGCATACTTTTGTTGATCTGAGTCCCTCCCATAAATCATACTTAGTTTTTCAAACATTTAATAGGAGTTTTTACAAGCTTAAAATATGAAGCATTGGACTCTTTTCAATGGTTGTAATAATAAACCTTTGAGCTTTTGCATCCCTTTTTAACTAATCGTCCTTTTTCTTTTCATCTTGTAGATTCTTCAATTTATCTTTCATCTTTCCCAGTCACAATACCGAAAAGAATATAAGATTTTATGATAATAAATAATTGAAACTTTCACAAATAACAATCGCCATTGTCTATTACTTTTTCTATATCACATGTTTTAGAACTCTTTTTTTTACTTTTACTTTTTCCACTAAAAAAAATTTAGTAGTGGTGTAATAGGGGTTTTACGCCGATTTTAGCAGGTTTTTCCCATGTTATTCTTATGGGGTTCAAAATTAGGACCGGCCCCCTGAACCCGCCTGAGATCTGGCTATTATTTGGGTATGTTGTTTCCCTAGGTGAATATATTTGTTAATGGTATATGTTATTCTTAACCCTGCAGTATATTTTTAAATATAAAATTATAAAATTGTCCAAAAAAATTAACTTTGGCCTTTACTGCTCGATTTGTCTAATATTTGGATTTATAAATTAATTCTATCTACCCTATATCCTTTAAAATATAAAATTACAAAATTAGGTAAAAATGCTAACTTTTGTCTTTGTTAACAGATTTGTATAATATTTGGGTATATTGTTAATCTAGACAAATGTATGTATAAATGATATATATTACTTTTATCTAGCCCGTATATTTTTAAATGTAAAATTATAAAATAGGCCAAAAATATCAACTTTGCTATTTATTGTCTGATTTGTCTAATATTTGGGTATGTTGTTAACATAAGCTAGTTTATTTGTAAATGATATATATAATCCTATTTACTCTGTATATTTTAAAATATAAAATTACAAAAGTATGTAGAAATACTAACTTTGGTCTTTATTGTCTGATTTGTTTAATATTTAAATATATGTTGCTAAACTGAGCAAGAGCAGGGGTTTGTTTGTCGTTTGTTGTTGATCTGTAAATGGTATATATTAATTAAACCTACTCTGTATATTGTAAATAAAAAATAAATTTGGGTAAAAAATTAACGTCTTTATTGCCTGAATTGTTTAATATTTGGATATGTTGTTAACTTAAGCAAGATGGCGGCCAAAAATGAGTATCCTGTCAAAATTAAGAACCAATCCCCCAACAATAGGTGGTGGAAGTCCAAAGTCAGTATCTTGAAAAAAATTGACAAAAAATGCAGTCGACCGACTATTTTCAAGATTTTTTTATGGCGGGAAAAGCCGCCATTTTTAAACGTGATTTTGAGGGGTTTCCCGCGACATTACGGATGTATGCCGATTAGGAGCATATTACCTACCATTTACAACAAGAATAATTTTTGTTTCAATTATTTACCTCCACCTATTTAATCACTTAATTTTACTGCACAATGTATACAGAAGTTGCAGAGCAAAATAAATTTGTTGAATGTTAAACATTAACACATTTATCGTACAAGCCACCATCAAAAGCCCACATAAATGGTGTTTTCAAAACCCTTATAACATTATCTACCTTTTTTATTCTTATATATTTTGTCTATTTCGTCACAGGTAAGGAGTTATTGAGCCTTAAACATTTACTTTTATACCAAAAATTCACAAAAAGTAAAGTTTAGGTTAAATATCAGGAAAACCGTTAGACTTACGATATATATTGACATGACATAAAATAAAGGCAATTTTATTACCAACAATTAAAAAAAGATCATTGCTCTACGTTACTCTGTTGCAAAGTTACGTTCGTTTTTGTAAAGTGTTACACTTTTGCACGGCAGCCATATTGATGACGTCATTACTCGGACACCCACCAATCACCAACCTTAAGAATTGCCTTTTTGGAGTCTCAAGATTATGGGTTTACTTAAGAACATAACAAAGATCATGGTAAACTCGGGTAAATAAAATGTGTCCTAGCTCTTGGTCTAGTATGTTATAGTACACTAACTTTGTGTTGATAGTGAGAGAGTGCCATGTGACTGGTGAATTAATTTGTGAATTTTCTGCAAAAGGTATATATTGGAGTAATTTTTTTGACTGTCATATTTTTTATCCCTGGTATACCTTATAATATCACCCTTGTATACTAACTTTGGATTTTACTCTCCAATTTGTCTAATATTTGGATATGCTGTTAAGCTAAATAACTGAATTTGGAAATAGCATATACTAATTAAATTTACCCCGTATATTTTAAAAAGTAAAATGATAAAATGGGTGATATTATCAACTTTGCTATTTATTGCTTGATTTTTCTAATATTTGGGTATGTTGTTAACTTAAGCTAGTATATTTTAAATGATATATATTAATCCTATCTACTCTGTATATTTTGAAATATAAAATTATAAAATTGCTCAAAAATATTAACTTTGATGTTATAGTTTGATTTGTCTAATATTTGGGTATGTTGCTAAGTTAGGTAATTGCATGTATAAATGACATGTATTATATATATCTACCTTATATATTCCGAATCATAAAATTACAAAATGGGCTAAAAAAATTTCCTTTGTTGTTTATCGTAAGATTTGTTTATAATTTGGATATGTTGTTATTAACCTAAGCAGGTGCATCTGTAAATGGCATGTGCTATTCTTATCTAACTTGTATATTTTAAAATATAAAATTATAAAATAGTTAAAAAAGTGGACTTTTGTATTTATTTCCTGATTTGTCTATAATTTGGATATGTCATAGTTTTAAGCAAAAGCATGTGTAAGCAGCACATATTAATCCCATCTACCCTGTATCTTTTAAATAATAAAATTGGAAAAATGGGCTAAAAAATTAACTTTGGTGTTCATTATCTAATCTGTCTATAATTTAGGTATGTTGTTACCTAAGCAAGCTCATATGTAAATTGTATATGTTATTTCTATTTACCTCAAAAAGTTATAAATTATAAAAATACAAAAATAAGTAAAAATACTAACTCTTGTCTTTACTATTTGATTTTTCTGAATTTCGGTATGTTGTTGCTAATACATGTGTACAATGCATATATTATTTCTCTTTGCACTGTATATGTTAAATTATAAAATTATAAATAATTGATTGAAAACCAACTTTGCTTTTGATTGTCCAATCTGTTTAATATTTGGATATGTAGTTGTCCTGGGCTAGTATATTTGTAAAAACCTATGTATTGTTGTCATATACTTTGTATATTCTGTATTGTAAAATTTTAGTATGTTGTTAACTTTAGCAAGTGTATGTGTAAATTATATGTATTAATCTTGTTTACTGTGTAAATTTTAAATTATAAAACTATAAAGTAGCTAAAAATATTAACTTTACTGTTTATTGTTTAATCTGTCTATTGTTTGGATATGTCGTTGTCCTAGACTAATATATGTGGAACTGCTAAGTTTTATTCCCATATACCCTGTACAGTTTAAATTATAAAATTACAGAGTAAAACAACAGGTAAAAAATAATGATTTTAGTTTTTATTGGCCAATTAATTAAGACTTTTGTTTTATGACAGTCCTTACCCAGTACACATGTAAATTGTACATAATAATCCTATCTGGCCTGTATAATTTAAGTTATAATATTATATAAACAGGTAAAATATTAACTTTTGTCTTTGTTGTTTTTGTTGATAGATTTATTAAATAATTGGATATGTGTTAATGTATTGGAATGCCTAGGATAATGTAAAAGGATGAAATTACAAATACAGGTAAAAAAATTAACTGATCCTCCTCTAATGTTAGCATGTTGTTAACCTAAACAAGTACATGTGTAATACTAATCCAATGTACCCTGTTATGTAATATTTGTGTAAAAAATGTACGTTGGACTTCACACTTAATTTGACAGACGATAATAAGAATTTATAAACCCTAAAGCCAGGATATTACAATTTGATATATTGCAGAACTTGTAGTATTTGTGTAAAAGTCTGTTGGACCTACATACTTAGTCTGGCAGAAATTTAAAAGAACTTACAGAATGTGTAAAATAATTACTATTATTTTGTAACTGCTAAATGTTATTTTTATCTACCCTGTACAATTTAAATTATAAAATTATAGGGTAAAACAACAGGTAAAAATAATGATTTTAGTTTTTATTCGCCAATTAATCAAAACGTTTATTTTATGATAGTCCTTAAGCAGTACATGTGTAAATCGTACATAATAATCCTATCTACCCTGAATAATTTCAGTTGTAAAATTATATAAATAGGTAAAATATTACCGTTTGTCTTTGCGCCTTTGTTGATTGATTTATTAAATAATTGGATATGTGTTTGTTGTAAGCTAATGCCTAGTATAATGTAAAAGGATGAAATGATAAATATAGGTAAAAGATTTAACTGATCTACCTCTAATGTTGGCATGTTGTTAACCTAAGCAAGTACATGTGTAATACTAATCCAATGTACCATGTCTATGTAATATTTGTGTAAAAAATGTACGTTGGACTTACACCCTTAATTTGACAGGTAATAATAAGAATTTACAAAGCCTAAAGCCTGGATATTATAATTTGATACATTGCAGAACTTGTAGTATTTATGTAAACTGTATGTTGGACCTACATACTTAGTCTGGCAAAATTTAAAAGAATTTACAGAACGTGTAAAATAATTACTATTATTATCACTTTGTCCATACTTTCTGGATATGGTCTTTATAACCTAAGCATGGCTTGGAAAACTATTGTCTTTAATGTTTGATTTATCCGTGGTAATCATAAGCTTACCAGCCTTGCAAAATTTAATGTTGATTTATACTGTAATCTTGACATGTTTAATTGTAAATGGTGGCAACAAGAATATCAGTACAGTATTTGTCTTTGTATAGTCAGTCTGGTCTGTGTATATTGTATATTATTCCTTTATAAACTTACCAACTTGATTAATTGTTGTTATCCAGCTAGTACATGTGTAGTACATACCAGGATACAAATACGTATTGTCCAGTAATACCTGTTAAATACTTTAAAATAAATTAACACAGTATGTGTTAGAGAAATGCTATTTAGTTTTAATATATTTGTAAATGTTAGTAAACAATTGATGAATAAATTGTGCAAGTCCAACATAGAGTTTTACACAATTGTTACAAGATCTATCAATTGTTTAGAAACATTTACAAACATATTAAAACAAAACAGCATATATTAGCATAAATATATTAGCAAAAATAACAATATATTTGTAAATGTTTGTAAACAATTGAAAGATCTTGTAACATTCGTGTAAAACTCTAAGTTGGACTTGCACACTTTATTCATCAATTGTTTACAAACATTTACAAATATATTAAAACAAAATAGCATTTCTCTAACCCATACTGTGTTACAATTTATTTTTAACTATTTACCAGGTATTACTGGACAATACGTATTTGTATCCTGGTATGTACACATGTGGTAGTTGGATAGCAACAACTAATCAAGTTGGTAAGTTTATAAAGGAATAATGAACAATATACACAGACCAGACTGACTATACAAAGACAAATACTGTACTGATATTCTTGTTGCCACCATTTACAATTAAACATGTCAAGATTACAGTATAAATCAACATTAAATTTTGCAAGGCTGTTAAGCTTATGATTACCACGGGTAAATCAAACATTAAAGACAATAGTTTTCCAAGCCATGCTTAGGTTATAAAGATCATATCCAGAAAGTATGGACAAAGTGATAATAATAGTAATTATTTTACACGTTCTGTAAATTCTTTTAAATTTTGCCAGACTAAGTATGTAGGTCCAACATACAGTTTACATAAATACTACAAGTTCTGCAATGTATCAAATTATAATATCCAGGCTTTAGGCTTTGTAAATACTTATTATTACCTGTCAAATTAAGTGTGTAAGTCCAACGTACATTTTACACAAATATTACATAGACATGGTACATTGGATTAGTATTACACATGTACTTGCTTAGGTTAACAACATGCCAAAATTAGAGGTAGATCAGTTAAATCTTTTACCTATATTTACAATTTCATCCTTTTACAACAAACACATATCCAATTATAAAATAAATCAATCAACAAAGGCAGCAAATAAGGCAAAAGGTAATATTTTACCTATTTATATAATTTTACAACTTAAATTATTCAGGGTAGATAGGATTATTATGTACGATTCACACATGTACTGCTTAAGGACTATCATAAAACAAACGTTTTGATTAATTGGCGAATAAAAACTAAAATCATTATTTTTACCTGTTGTTTTACCCTATAATTTTATAATTTAAATTGTACAGGGTAGATAAGAATAAAATTTAGCAGTTACAAAATAATAGTAATTATTTTACACATTCTGTAAGTTCTTTTAAATTTCTGCCAGACTAAGTATGTAAGTCACACAGACTTTTACACAAATACTACAAGTTCTGCAATATATCAAATTGTAATTTCCAGGCTTTAGGCTTTGTAAATTCTTATTATTGTCTGTCAAATTAAGTGTGTAAGTCCAACGTACATTTTTTACACAAATATTACATAACAGGGTACATTGGATTACGATTACACATGTACTTGTTTAGGTTAACAACATGCTAACATTAGAGGTGGATCAGTTAATTTTTTTACCTGTTTTTGTAATTTCATCCTTTTTTGTAATTACATGCCTTTTACTGGGCATTCCAACACATTAACACATATCCAATTATTTAATAAATCAATCAACAAAAACAACAATGGCAAAAGTTAATATTTTAACTGTTTATATAATATTACAACTAAAATTATACAGGCCAGATAGGATTATTATATATAGGTAAGGACTGTCATAAAACAAAAGTCTTAATTAATTGGCCAATAAAAACTAAAATCATTATTTTTTACCTGTTGTTTTACCCTGTAATTTCATAGTTTAAACTGTACAGGGTATATGGGAATAAAATTTAGCAGTTCCACATATATTAGTCTAGGACAACGACATATCCAAACAATAGACAGATTAAACAATAGACAGAAAAGTTAATATTTTTAGCTACTTTATAGTTTTATAATTTAAAATTTACACAGTAAACAAGATTAATACATATAATTTACACATACACTTGCTAAAGTTAACAACATACTAAAATTATAAACAGACCAAACAATAAAGAGCCACGATAATTTTTTAGCCTACATTTATAATTTTACAATGCAGAATATACAAAGTATATAACAACAATATATAGGTTTTTACAAATATACTAGCCCGGGACAACTACATATCCAAATATTAAACAGATTGGACAATCAAAAGCAAAGTTGGTTTTCGATCAATTATTTATAATTTTATAATTTAACATATACAGTGTAAAGAGAAATAATATATGCATTGTACACATGTATTAGCAACAACATACCGAAATGCAGACAAATTAAATAATAAAGACAAGAGTTTTTTGTATTTTTATAATTTAAACTTTTTGAGGTAAATAGAAATAACATATACAATTTACACATGAGCTTGCTTAGGTAACAACATACCTAAATTATAGACAGATTAGATAATGAACACCAAAGTTAATTTTTTAGCCCATTTTTCCAATTTTATTATTTAAAAGATACAGGGTAGATGGGATTAATATGTGCAGCTTACACATGCCTTTGCTTAAGACTATGACATATCCAAATTATAGACAAATCGGGAAATAAATACAAAAGTCCACTTTTTTAACTATTTTATAATTTTATATTTTAAAATATACAAGTTAGATAAGAATAACACATGCCATTTACAGATGCACCTACTTAGGTTAACAACATATCCAAATTATAAACAAATCTTACGATAAACAACAAAGGAATTTTTTTAGCCCATTTTGTAATTTTATGATTTGGAATATAAAAGGTAGATATAATTAATACATGTCATTTATACATGCAATTACCTAACTTAACAACATACCCAAATATTAGACAAATCAAACTATAAACATCAAAGTTAATATTTTTGAGCCATTTTATAATTTTATATTTTAAAACATACAGAGTAGATAGGATTAATATATATCATTTAAAAATATACTAGCTTAAGTTAACAACATACCCAAATATTAGAAAAATTAAGCAATAAATAGCAAAGTTGATAATATCACCCATTTTATAATTTTACCATTTAAAATATACAGGGTAAATTTAATTAATATATGCTATTTCCAAATTCACTTATTTAGCTTAACAGCATATCCAAATATTAGACAAATTGGACAGTAAAGTCCAAAGTTACTATACAAGGGTGACATTATAAGTTATACCAGGGATAAAAAATATGACAGTCAAAAAAATTACTACAATATATACCTTTTGCAGAAAATTCACAAACTAATTCACCAGTCACATGGCACTCTCTCACTATCAACACAAAGTTAGTGTACCATAACATACCAGAAATAAAAATAAAGTTACTCCAAAAATAAGTCAAAAAAAGGTCAAAAAAAGTTACTTCATCGGACGCGCTTTTGGCGTCAGCCCGGAAATATACTACTTACAACATATCCAAATTATTGACATATCAGACAATAAAGACCAAAGTTAATTTAATTTTTTTAAATTTACAATATAGAGGGTAAGTATAATTAATATATACCATTTACACATGCACTTGTTTAGGTTAACAACATACCCAAATATTAGGCAGATCTGTAAATAAATACAAAAGTTAGAATTTTTATATGTTTTTGTAATTTTATAATTGAAAAGTTATTGGTTATATTTAATTAGTATATGCTATTTACAAGTTCACTTGCTTAAGTTAACAACATATCCAAATATTGAACAAGTCAGACAATAAAGACCAAAGTTAATTTGTTTACCCAAATTTATTTTTTATTTACAATATACAGAGCAGGTATAATTAATATATACCATTTACATATGCACTTTTTCAGTTTAGCAACATATCCAAATATTAAACAAATCAGACAATAAAGACCAAAGTTAGTATTTCTACATATTTTTGTAATTTTATATTTTAAAATATACAGAGTAAATAGGATTAATATATATCATTTACAAATAAATTAGCTTAAGTTAACAACATACCCAAATATTAGACAAATCAGACAATAAATAGCAAAGTTGATATTTTTGGCCTATTTTATAATTTTACATTTAAAAATATACGGGCTAGATAAAAGTAATACATATTATTTATACATGCACTTGTCTAGATTAACAACATTCCCAAATATTATACAAATCAGTTAACAGAGACAAACGTTAGCATTTTTACCTAATTTTGTAATTTTATATTTTAAAAGATATAGGGTGGATAGAATTAATTTATAATGTTTACAAGTTCACTTCCTTAACTCAACAACATATCCAAATATTAGACAAATCGGACAGTAAAGACCAAAGTTAATTTTTTTGGACAATTTTAGCGAATTTCCCCTATAGGGAAGTAGCTATTACCGTAGGCGGCACGGTGAGACTTAAGCCCGTGACCAGGTTATTTTTTCATTTTGAGGTCCCTAGACCTCAAAAACACCGTTCGTTCATTTTCATATATATATATATATATATATATATATATATGCCTGTCCGTAGGCGCGATAACTTTTGTAAAAAAGGTCCAATCTTAATGAAATTTTTAACAAACGTGTAAAGCGTCATTCATGACTTCGAGTTCGAAAACCAGCAAGATTGGTTTACTCTAAGAAGATTTTTTTGACAAAATAAAATTTAATTTCAAGATTTAATAACTTTTCACTAATTATTTTTAAATTTAATTGTCGAAATTTAATTCAGCTTAAAAAAACAAACAATTTAGCATTTTGAATTATTATTCTACGTCAATCCGTTGCTTAAATAATGGATGACATTGGATGTGCTAAACACAGTACGTTGTCCAATATTATTTTTAATTTTTCCCTCCAAAAAGTATAGTTACCCTGATTTAAGACATTAAAAAAATACAATTCTGAACATATGATTATATTTTCAGATGGTTATATTTTACTTGTATTTATTTTGAATAGTTTTTCATTGATCAAGATTTTACAGAAAATATATACTATATCAACAAATACAAATTATTTTTAAATTTAATAAAGAAAGTATGAGTATTTGGAAAGGTAGTATGTTTTGGTCTAAACTGCCTGAAAATGTAGCTTAATATATGGTATGTTTACAATGATGAGGATTGATAATATGTTCTATTGAAAATGGCTGAAGATGTTGGTCTGCTGCAACAGGGATGTTTTAGTTATAGAACTGACCATATGATTGAATTTAATTTTTTCATGAGATTGAATTGTTTGTTTGAGTGTTTTGAATTAATTGATTTTATGTTTGTTGACATTTATGTACTATAACAAGATTACAATTGTTAAAAATTAAAAGACTAGGAACTATATAAAATACAAAATTGTATGTATTACTAATGAAAACCAATGTGGACTCCTTGTTAATTTTCCTCATGTCTAAAGCTCATGAATGATTAAATATACGTTTCTAGTATGTTATTTACTTAACGTACTCAAACAATACTTTCCTTCAAATAAGTTGAACGCTCATATATACAAAATAAATCCTTTGGAAATTCGCGGAGTGCGCAGGTCTGCTGCGACGGGGGTGTTATAATTTTTTATTAAAAAATATACTGCAGGGTTAAGAATAACATATACCATTTACAAATGTACTCACCTAGGTAAACAACATACCCAAATAATAGCCAGATCTCAGGCGGGTTCAGGGGGTCGGTCCTATTTTGAAGCCCATAAGAATAACATGGGAAAAACCTGCTAAAATCGGCGTAAAACCCCTGTTACACCACTACTAAACTTCTATAAAAACTGTAAACATAAATATGCAAAAACAGTTTTTATTACTTTTTACTTTTTCAAAACAATACACATAAAGTTTTTGACTGCAACTGCTTGCATCCTAAATTTTAGATTTTTTACTAAAATAGGTAACTGGGCCCATGACCCGTTGATTTTAACTTTTACAATGAATTAAGTTACCCTGTTATGGGGAAGTAAATGGACAAATATATATATATATATATATATATATATATATATATATATATATATATATATATATACACTGGTACCTCTTTTCATTAATATGAATGATTTACAAATCGACACTCCACACCTACTTACATTTATAAAAGAAAACACACTTTGGTTTCATGGTGGAAGGAATATCAATATACTTTGGTTTTACCTTTCTTTACTTTTATAAAAACTTTTTCTACATTTCTTGTTTATTTATTTATTTCTATACAAAACAAATAACCATCTGATTTAAGAGTCAATTCACAGACTACAGAAGAGAATAAAATAACAAATTATATTCCTCAACAGTATGGAACAAGGGGGCTTCCCCCCAAAAAATGGGGGTTTGAAGTTTTTAGCGTAGAAAAATGGAATTGATCAAATTTTAGCGAATTTCCCCTATAGGGAAGAAGCTATTACCGTAGGTCTCATGGTAAGACCTAAGCCCAAGACCATAATAACTTTTCGTTTTGGGGCCCCCAGAAGCAAAAAACACCATTCGTTCAAATTTCTAGATATATATATATGTGTGTCTGTAAGCACGATAGCGCTCGCAAAAATGGTCCGATCGGAATGAAATTTGGCACAGGCGTGTAAAGTAGTAATTATTCGGACGAGTTCGTGATCCAGCCCGATCGGACCACCGGGGGGTTAAGGGGGATAAACCCCCCCAAAATTGGGTTTTTCGAGTTTTTTATATAGAAAAATAAAATTTATCGAATTTTGGTTAGCACCATTGAATTCAGCTCGAAAAAACAAAAAATTTAGTATTTTGAATCATTGCTCTATGTCCATTGGTTACCGAGATACCGAAAGTGGTAAACACAGTACGTTGTCCCAATGTTAACCTTATGGGGAATAAGTAAAATTCTATATCTCGCTTATTTCTCAACATATCTTAATGAAACTTGGTATGTGGCTTCATATAGGTGAGATCTAATGTATTTTAGTATAAAATCCCGGATATTACCATTTTTATGGCAGCAAACCTTTATACTCATTCCCCATGTTATCCTTATGGGAAATAAAAATATGCAATATCTTCCTTATTTCTTAACATATCTTGATAAAACTTGGTGTATGGCTTCTTTTAGTTCAGATCTACTAAATATTGGATTAAAACCACCCAGTTTTAAAACACCTGTTGCAGCAAACCTGCATACTCATTCCCCATGTTGTTCTTATGGAGCTTAAAAAACGTGTCAAATCTCGCTATATTGGATTGAAATATGTACTTTGCAATTGAAATTCGCTGAGTATGCAGGTCTGCTGCAACGGGGGTATTTGTTTGTATTATTTAATTCAGCTCGGCAAAACTCACGCAGTTTAGTAATTTGAATCAGAAGTGGTGGGATGAACGTAACCACGCTTTGGCATTGTTCATCTTTGATCTCAAATATTGCCAACTTGTTAAGTGACATAATTTCTCTAAAAAATCTTAAAAGCATTGTAAAAGAGACAAGGGGTATGTGGCCGATTTCCTATTTTTGCTGATTATAGAACTTTTTGAATTTTTAAAATATCTTAATTTTATATCTCGAGTTACGA
This sequence comes from Flexamia atlantica, assembly GCA_035578135.1. Lineage (NCBI taxonomy): Eukaryota > Metazoa > Arthropoda > Insecta > Hemiptera > Cicadellidae > Flexamia > Flexamia atlantica. The sequence continues at coordinate 159,878,798 of JAQJVK010000001.1, forward strand.
ACATTTTCTTAAACTTCCGTTTGCACGTTGTGAAAATCGCAAAACATACCTAAACTGAAAAATGAGTGTTAAAACATTAAAACATAGGCAAAATGGTACTTACATGGTTTTTTAAGTTGAATAACATATAGGCTAAATTACATATAGATGTTTTTACATTTGGACAGGAAAATTATACAATGTTAATTTCGCGTCAAAAGTTAAAAAAAAATCGCTGAAGCACTTAATCACGAACTTTATATTTTTCTTCTCAAACTAACTAAACTTATGAAGAATGTGTGTAGAATGATATCTTATCTTAAAAATTCCTGATTCTATATTAACAACCAAGTATTTTTGACTTTACTGGATATTATGTGTATCAAACACTGCACTGAATGTGAGATCTCCCGTGTGACCCAAAGTGGGCTCAGGCAGGCTAACCTTTGAATGTATATTCAGAATATAACTTCAGATTTGTTCTATTTCTCATTTTTTAAGTTTTACATCCCGTTACACTTGCCCCAAGTCCAAAATCCATTTGCCCCAACTGCAAAATTTCAGGGACAAGAGCAACCACGGGTGTCAATATAAAACAATAATAAATGGAACAAATCTGAATTTATATTTTGAATCTATATGAAAAAACTTGGTTTGTAAACCAAAAACTATCAGATTTGCTTTACAAAATTGGATATTAAAAATGTTCAATTTGACTTCGGCACTTGCAAATGGAGTGGAAACGCAAGTATTAGTATTTTTTTAACAGTCTAAAACTATTGCTTTTACATGTTTTATTTGGCTTCTGAAGGCTAAATATAATAAAACGAGATCCATTGAACAAAATATGATGACATCTAAGTCCGAAATTATCTTAACAGTTGACTGATTAATTAGAGCCGTGGTTACTCTAGCCTCGTTGTTACACTTACCCCACCACCCCGTTGCTGTTGTCCATGTTACCGAGATAATGAAAGCGGCAAACACAGTACATTGTCCCTAAGCTATCCACTATGGGAAATAAGTAAATCTCTATATTTTGCTTATTTTTCAACAAATCTTAAATACTTCAGGTCTTCGGCTGTTGCTCAATTCAGGACTTAAAGTTGATTTTACTTGATTTAAGACTCTGTCTGAACGATAGATTCAAGCATTTGAAATTCGCTAGTTATGCAGGTCTGCTACAACGGGGATATTATAAATTCTTTTACATTACTGAAGCAGTTTTTGTACTTTTTTACATAGGCACGTTTGTGTTTTATTAAGTTGCTAAGTTAAGTGCTAATGGAAGTTAAAAAAATAAAACCTTGATTTTTCATAATCCTTACTTTTAAACCATTATTTTACTAGGGGTTGATTGTTTGCTGTGCTGCAGATTTATACGCGAAACCCCGTGCAGTATGCAAGGGTAGTCCGCGCTGCGTAGGCAGCAGTAAAATATTCAATTACGAAGGCATTAAAATGTATCATCGGCAGTTTCCACTCAGACTTCCATTTCAATTTTATGTTCAATAAGGGCAAGCGTAGTACTTTATGCACTCTAATGCACCGGCTGCATTATTCTACTTACTTCACACCTTATTTCCAATCTCCGTGGTGCTTCATGCAAGCAAATTATAACTTTATAGTCCTGATTTAGGGATTTAATTTAACTTAAGCCCAAGTTTATTAATAGGCCAACAGAATTACAAAATTGATCCAAATTTTAAGCCCCAAATTTAGAGATCATAAAAACGAAAAAATAAAAAGACAGAAACCTTATACAATAACCTTATAACGTGATTTGATTACCTGACTTTTTATTTTTACAGTATATCATTTATTAAATACAGTCTCGTAATTACGATTATATTTTATGTTCACCGAGGAGTAGTCATAGGTAAATATGTACGAAAATATTGGGCTGCTGTGCAAAAGGTCGGCTAGTTATGTTTTTAGCGAATTTCCTTAGAAATAAGCTATTTGGATATGTTGTTAGTGTTGAATGATAATACAAAATCCACCGAGTTTTCGACCTCGAACTTCCCCGGATTGCCACAGGGCGCACCACTTCCTAATACTTTTTTTTTAATTTTAATAGCTATGGCTTCATATAGAAATTTGTCAATGTAATAATGACCAAGTATGTCTATTATAACTCCTTTAGTCCAAGAATTTTAGGAAAATCTAATTAACAAATCCCAACCAAGTTGGAACTCCGCACCAATGTCTAGCATCCCCCCTCACTATCAGAAGACCCCGGAAACCCTGCTGTACAACAGCCTTAAAAAACTGGTCCATGTTTCTCTATATGTTTTTAAATAAACTCGAAAATCATAATAAATACGAAAAGTGAGAATGTCGTTTTTGTAGAGGACAAAATTTTCAGTAAAATGAGTACAAACATGTCTCAAAAAGTGTAAACTTGCCGGTATTATTAATTTTCTAAAAAAAGTTTAACTGTAATACATTTGCCATTGTGAACATACATAAAATTGGATGTAAAATACATTGCCAAGGGAGCGAAGCCCTTTTGATCTTAATGAAGGCAGTAATATATTATCTTCATAGAATCCTGATAAAATGTCAGTTATTTAACACCACTGTCATCAAAATTGGTCCAAAATAAAGGAGTGAGTAAGTAGAAAAAAATACTCCTTATGGTAATACTTTAAAATGTTCCTTAAGGAATATCCTTTTTGTGAGCTCACCCACGCCTTTATTGAGAACTAATTTTGATTGCTGAGATGTCAAATAACTGGAATTTTTATCAGTATTCTATGAAGATGTTTTATTATTCATGAAGATTAAAGAGCTTAGCCCCCTTGGGGATGTATGTTACATATAATTTTAATTTGTTTTCCTTAAGGCAGGGGTATTAGAATTGCTCTTTAGAAAATTAATAATTTCAGCAGTTAACATATTCTTGAAATTTCTTATAATGTTTATACTTATTTTGATGGAAATTTGTCCTCTACAAGAACGAAGTTTACACTTTTTTATATATCTTAATATGGTTAACAAGTTGATTAAAAAAATACATAGAGAAACACGGACTGGAATCGGATTTTTCAAGATGGCTGTTGTAGGAGCACAGCAGGGATTTCCGGGATATTTTGACATTTTAATTTAGAAGGTTTTACTTAACATCTGTGCGAAGTTATGACGCAGGGTCAGGATTTGTTGGGTCGATTCCCTTTTTTATGCCTCAAATTCCTAGACTACTTACAAAATTAAATGTTTTTTAGTTTTTGTTCACATGTATGATTTCACTAGTAGTGAAAGACAAAAACTTACAATCCTTTTCATTTTATATTTTTGTAAAAAACGTTACAAACATTTCTATTACTGGTAACACAAACTTAATTATGCCCTCCCCTTGCCCTCATCATCGAGGAGGGTAGGAATAACATTTCAGTAAATAACCGTCTATAACAGGGGTTCTCAACCTTTTCGAGCCCGCGACCCCCTTTTTAGGTATTAAAATGTTGGCGACCCTTATACCTTCGTCCTACCCTAAACTTTCATTTTTAGGTCGGGTGTATACCGTAGTGAGAGTGAAATTCACGTTGTTTATCAGTTTATCTAGCATAGAAAATACAATCGTTTTTGGATTACACACTGACTGAAAACATCTGGTATACAGTGTGTTTCATATCAAGGCCCCACTAGTGTGGCCTTGTTCATATCCATTCAAAGAAAGAATTTTTGAAAAGGCAGAGAAATGGACCCAATTCTTTATGATAAGCTCAATTTCGTCAGATTAGTCCAAAAAGCTGCTGTATGAAAGTGAGTTTTTAGACAGGTTTTGGCTTGCTATAAGAAATGAGTATCCGGAATTGGTATCTGAAGCTTTGAAAGTTTTTATTTCTTTCACAACATTATATCTATGTGAAGCTGGGTATTCAAGGATGGTAACAATAAAAGCGATATCAAGAAACTGTTTTTCTCTTGAAAATTACATCATATTGTGCATTCCAAAAATAAAACCAGATATTTTGAAGATTGTTAAATGCAAACAAGCTCAGGGGTCTCTCTAGAGTTGGTTTGTATCTATCTATCTATCTATATTATTAATTATGTAAGCGATTTTTTTCAATCAAAATTGTGAGAGTTTGACAGCTCGCAGGATGATGGGAGAGGGCTCAAATAAAAGGTCTTGGTCCCAGGGAGTCGGGGAAAATATCAGATTATGTCCAAATCTACCAGAAAATGAGAAATAACGAAAAATATCTTCCATTTAAAATGCATTGGGATTGAAAAACGTCTGCTTTGTTTACATTAAACATGTGGTGCTAATGCTTGATTCAAAGCCATATAGTAGATGTTGACATGTGGGTTTTTTTCAAAATGCAGCTAACTATGCACGTTCAATGTACTATAACAAACAAATTTTAAATTTAAGATTTCTGATTTTATAACGATTAAGGGTTTGATTTTTTTATAATTTAAAATTATAAAAAGTTAAGTACGTTTGTTTAGTTTATCTTATAACGATGCAGATTTAATACCAAATGATCTATATATATATATATATATATATATATATATATATATATATATATATATATATATATATATATATATATATATATATATGTATGAAAATTAACCAATAGTGTTTTTTGCTTCTGGGGGCCCCAAAACGAAAAGTTATCATGGTCTCGGGCTTAGGTCTTACCATGAGTACTACGGTAACAGCTTCTTCCCTATAGGGAAATTCGCTAAAACTAAAAAAAAAACTTATAAATGAGTTTAAACGCGCATCTGCAGCATATCAGTCCTTCAAGGTACTCCATACCGAAATAACCAGAAATGTTACAGAAATGTACAGAAATGAACATAATGAAATGTTCATGTTATGAAATGTTATAATGTCCAGAATTATACAGAAATGTTTTTCTGTGTAATTAGTCGGATGGTTAAGACCATGGAACATGCTGGTGCCTGGGTAATTTTAAAAATATTTCTGCACCTGTTTCATTGGTCAGCTGTTTTAACTAAATGCTTCACTGTAAATCATTAGTGGTGTGCGAGTACCTGAGTATCGAGTTTTTCGAACCAAGTTTATGCTATACTTTACTAGACACGAACTTTCTGGAGCCGCGTAGTTACCCCCGCCGTTTACCCAACAAAATTGTTACGCGTGATTTAGTTTTACGATCGCTTTTTACACCCATCTTTAACCACCATCGTTAAAAAATCCATAGTTTTATATTAATAAAGATAATGATACCACTTGACTCTTTTCTAGAGTTTTAAGTTATTTCTTGTAACTTCTCTTTGTCAATCTAAGAAAAACAGGCTGGCTGCAATTTTTACCAAACATTGATTTAGGCTTTATTAAAGAATATATTTAAGATGGCCTGAGTTTTGGCCATTTTATTAGAAAACACAGGAACGGTAGGTCAAAACACGTTTAAGAGATTTTAACTAAAAAGGCCGGTCTCTTACTTTAGTTGATATAATTTGATACACTTGCTCTTAACACAAGTACACTTCCAAGATAAATAATATTACTGTATTAAATTGTATTTAAATAATAATTATTATTTTTGACAATACGATTATGCAGAAGTAGGAAAACTATTAACTTTAATATTTAAAAACCGACTCGAAAAAAGCTCGAAACTCGAGGAAATGTTTGGAAACTTACTCGACTCAACCTCTGACATCACTCCTCGCACATCTCTAAAAATAATGTTTAAAATAATTGGTAAAGATACCGGTACTGGCAACTGAGCGGAAAGGGGACGTCTTATGGCGCCATTCAAAAGTCCGAATACCAAAAAGGTCTCTTAGGTCTTTCATTTTGAGGTCTCTATTTCACCACAGAGGTCTCTCATTCGGAATCTTTAAATGTTTTCTAAATTTGAACTTAACTACCGCATTAAAACATGATCATATTTTAATGTTAATAATTTATCAATTAACATTGTTTTATTAGTTTCAATGATGGCTGTAAAGTCGAAATGTCTGTGAGACAAGGAGATAGGCCAGTAGGCATGCAGTGTGAGCACCCTCGTAAACCCACTCGGTTTATGGACACTTCTGGAAATATTGCATGTCTTTCAAGGTGTTCTCCTCTCGGGTGTTTATATAATATTGCCTGAGTTAAACAAAAGAGAACGTTCACCGAATCTGTGCTTTCTTTTATGTGTCTTGATCTCTGTGGCTCGTACTCATGTCTTATACGTGGAGATAAAAGTGAGTATGTTTACTCAAATACTGAACCTATAACATTTTTGTTACGTATACCACCAACATTAAAACAAAATAAAATGTCCTATCAAAAACCCTTCATTTTCTAAATGTTGGCATGTTGTACATTAAATTGAAGTTGAGTTTAAGAGGATTCATAATTTATGAACAGAACAAAAATATGTTTTGTAACTATCGAGATACAGGGTATTGCGTAAAAAAAATATTTTCTTCGGAAATAGCCGCCATTATGAAATGAATAAAGAAAAGTGAATTCTGTTTTCACCAAATTGTTTGTCTTGTTTAGATCTTTAAAATGATGCATAACATGGCATGATTACATTTAAAAATCCTGAGATTCGAACACACCACCTCCGGTTTTTGGAATACCCTTATTTTAAAAAGGTTAAAAATATTTGTTACGTTGTTCCTTGGGGATAAATTAGTGGGGAAAGGTTTTATTTTGTGTTTTTGTTTCAAGTTGTTCATCTTCAATCTGTTGCGGACGGCTTAGAATATTTACCCCGTATGTACATGTAAATAAATAAATATACACAGTACTTGTGGTTAGCGTAAAAATCTTGCACTTTTTGATACAGCCTATACAGCTTAGCCACTTTGTGAGTGTATAGAAGATATCAGATGTATTTTTGTCCGAAGAACCAACCTTGAATCCATGTAGAAAACCCCCATATCAGCCTTCAAAGATGGCCGCCATTAAATTCAAAAATTGCTCTATAACTCCGGTAATAGTATTCTGATCTTAATAAAAATGTTTTAAAGGCATTTATAAAATACAACTTTTTTGTGTTTTAACATTTCTTTCTATGGTAGTTTTGATTTTATAGTTTAAAAACCAAATTTCCTATTAAATTTTATGAGTACGGCTGATTCCTAAAAATAAATTCGTTTTGAGGGGCTTAAATAGCCCATAGTAGCTAGACTTAATATGTTAATATGTTGTATAGGTTTAAAACTGATACGCACAGAAATTTCATTCCAATTGGTAAATTATTATTAAAATAATGGTCTCAAAAAGATATATGCACAGGCCGTTTTCCGAGTTTGCATATAGTTTTAGTGAATTTCCCCTTTAGGGAAGAAGCTATTACCGTAGGTCTCATGGTAAGACCTAAGCCCGAGACCATAATAACAACTTTTCCTTTTGGGGCCCCCAGAAGCGAAAAACACCATCCGTTCGAATTTATTTACACACACACACACACACACACACACACACACATATATATATATATATATATGTGTGTGTGTGTGTGTGTGTGTGTGTGTGTGTGTGTGTGTGTGTGTGTGTGTGTGTGTGTGTGTGTGTGTGTGTGTGTGTGTGTGTGTGAGCACGATAGCGGCCGTAAAAATGGTCCGATCTTAATGAAATTTGGTACAGACATGTAAAGTGGCAGTCCCTCGGACGAGTTCGTAAACCAGCCCGATCGGCCCACTGTAAGGGGGGGGGGGAAATGGGGGGTTAACCTCCTGCAAAATGTTTTTTTTAGTTTTTTACATAAAAAACAAAAATAATCAACTTTTGGTTAGCCCCATTGAATACAGCTAAAAAAACAAACAATTTAGTATCTTGAATCACTGCTCTATGTCCATTAGTTACCGAGATATTGAAGGTGGTAAATACAGTACGTTGTCCCAATGTTAACCTTATGGGAAATATGTAAAATTCTATATCTCGCTTATTTCTCAACATATCTTGAAAAAACTTGGGAAATGGCTTCTTCTAGTTCAGATCCACTAAATATTGAATTAAAACCACCCAGTTTTAATATACCTGTAGCAGCAAACCTGCATACTCATTCCCCATGTTATTCTTATGGAGCTTACCAAAACATGTCAAATCTCGCTATGTTGGATTGAAATATAATGTTTTGCATTTGAAATTCGCTGAGTGTGCAGGTCTGCTGCAACGGGGGTATTTCAGGTATGTCTTAGGGTGTAAAACATAATTGAGGTGAAACCCAAATCTACTATATATTTGTCAAATACCACTCACCCATCATCGCACAGTCCAATCTACTTGACCTAGATCCGTGAAACGTTGCATGAACGTTCCTCTCAGGGCATAGGCATCCACTAAGAACGGATTTTTAAAAATTCCCTCAGGGCTACGCCCTATGATACATCAAAGTTTCAATATTAAAGTATAGGGAAGCTCATGTAGTTGTCATGGCAACCTTAACATGAAATCATGAATCCAAGGAAGTTTTTTTTCTGTTTTTCCACGGGTAAAACCGTGTTGATCAGCTAGTATATTATAGAATAATAACTAAAGAACCGAGAAATACCTATCTTAATACTGTAATCTTATGCTTTCATATATTTTGAAGGGCAAAAAGGTGTTTTTGGTCACCCCTTGTTAAGCATAGGGCAAAAGAACAGGCTCTGACTTGTAATAAAACCTTATCCGTCAGTATGGAATTGAATACAAATTCTTGAAAATGTTGAACATAAATATCTTATTGAAATAACATTAAAAAACGTAAATAAGTAATCGCCAAACAGTATTTATAATAGTTTTTAAATGATTTTTAATGGTAAAATTAAGCCTCGCTGCTAGCCGGTGCTTACTACTCGTAACTCCTTCAAATCTCTCCAATTAAACCGCTGAAAATAAATTTACAGTGTCTTCAACTCATTTCATTTCAAGTGTTCAATATAAACATTTAGCGATTTAACATATGATGATCTTAAATCGATATTGTTTTCAACTTTTAATTAAAGAGACTAGTACAGTTCTCGCATATACGTGTGCCAGCCACGCTTGCGCCGAATTTGACAAGGGGCGCTAGTAGAAAAGCTTTTTACCACCAAAAATCTTTAAAAAACTAATTTAAATACTGTTTGGCGAATAATTATTCAAGATTTTTTAATGTGACCGCTTTGGTGACGGTTTTCCTTTTAAATCGTCGTTCTAGTATCTGATTTTCCTCGCGGTTTCGATTATAGTTATTGCTCGGTTAAAAGAATCAACACGAACAGATTATCCGCTTAGAGTAACGAAAGACAGTTCGTTTATCTCTCGTTTTTAGGCCTACAGCCTACTGGTTAAGGTTAGGTAAGGTTACATTATGTTAAGTTATATTAGGATTCGTTTAAAATTCTATTGTAAAGTAAAGATAAGGTTGGGAAAGTGAAAACATGACAAAAAATACATCACTCTAACAATAACAAATACAAACTCTGTCATTAAATCATATCTTATTTAAACCTAACCTATCCTAAGCTAAGCTATCCCACCGGTCTGACACTTAAATGGAGCCAAGTGGTAAGCTTATTATTGGAGCGGGTTAGTTCGATGCACTTTATTCAGATGGCGTTCTAAAAACATGTCTTTCTTCTTCTTCACTGATTCAGCCAATCAGAACGACGATAACGATCTGCTAACTTCCCGTTCCGTTTCCCCTGATTTTCTGTCACGACGCGACGTGTACACAACCATAACGAGTTGGAATTAATTTGAGTGTGGGAAAATACCTAAATACTAAGTTGATTTTTATTAAGTGCTTTTATGTAAAGATCTACGTATTTATTTTCTATCAATCGCTTAAAGCACAATAAGAATCACTCAGTACAGTATTTCGTGAAACAACTTGCACTAACAGCAAACGCACTTAATCTAAACAAACCGGTAAAGTCATTAAAATTGAAAGTCTAGCAAACGAAACAAGAAAACGAAAATATAAACAAAGCAGACGACGACGATCGATATGTCGCATCGACGACGATCGATATGTCGCATCGACGACCATCGATATATCGCATCGATCTTTTTAGTTCGTAGCACTTTATTCAGATAGCGCTGCTGTTCCCTTACCACCGAGTTAACATGGGAGTGCCATCTCTTTACTAAGTTCATTATTACTCTATGGCTATCCTATCCTAACCTAACCTAACCTAACCTAACCAAAGCTAACCCTTACTTATCTAAACCAACTTAATATAGCACAGCCTAAGCTTAGCTTCGAAAAATTGAGCGAATTCATAACAAATTAACAAAAAATAACTCATTTTGTACAAATCTACAGCTTTTACGACACTTTTCTTGCTTTAAATCCTTTAATATGCATCGGATCTCGAAAACTCTTGCATATTCTTGTTCAGCTCGTTCTCCCGGTTAATTTGAGTACCCACATGACTCATTTCTGGGGTGAAAAGTTTTTTCCGGTTTTTCCGATTTTCCGGCATTTTCCGACGTTTTCCGCGGAAAAAATTATCATTTTCAGAATCAGCGCGTTATTTCCTACAGTTTGAAAAAAATTTCAATTTCGGGAGGAGTGCTGTAAAGTGAACATTTACCTCGAAAATAATAAATCTATTTGGAGTGTATGTCTCGGGAGCCTACCTCTTAACAAAAACATAATTAGCTCTCCTCGATGAGGTAGGAGTTGCTCCTTTCCAGTTGTGAACTGTAACCACTGTTTATTTTAGTACGCATTTTAGAACGTCTTAAAATATTTTTATGGTTTCCACAACAAACGTGTATGCAAAGTCTAGCCAAGCTGCAACATTATTAAGATTTACGGTGGGCTGGCCGATACGACGCCGTTAAAGTCGACCGGCCACGACCCCACAATCGCAGAAACTCTCAGCGTAATGGGTACCGAATGTACATCTGATTGTTAGCTAATAAATGTTAATTTATAAGCCACAATAGTACATAGATTGACAAAGGACAATAGGATATAGATTGACTCCTGATGTTCGACAGATCAGGGGTTTTGAGTTAAATTTGTGTTCGTTAAAAAAAATTGTTACACAGTATTTTTTGTGGTGTTCTAGTTATGAAGTTCTTGCTCATATTTGTCTACCAAAAATAATATATTTTCAAGAAAAACTTCCGATTTATCACCACTCCGAGTGACAACATCACTCGGAGGAGAGACCGACATAGTCGCCAACCAATCGACTTATGTGGAAAGAATCCAAGGTTCATGTTGTTACGGGTTTGGAATTATTCTTGTGCGAGTTAACTCACTCTAGTAAAAGTTGTATCCGATTTCCCTAAAATAGTTCAAGCCTCAAAACATAAAGCATATAAAATACTACAATTTAGAATTATTATAGCAATAAACATATATTTTTAAGATTCAGACTTTACAATAAATTACTTCAAACTATGATTTTGAAATACTTCCCACGGTAAAACTATTATAAAAAATCCAGGGACGAAAAAATTATAAAAATGCCATATTTTTTACTTTTTTAGCGAATATCAAACTAACCGTTCTTTTCTTCCATGACAATTCTTTTAACTTTTCAATAACTTCGGATCCAGTTAGCCTATTGAAACTCTTTCATCGAAACACACCTTGAAGTATTTTCATTGATACTCAGAGTTTTATTGCTGTATCATTACTCCGGTTTTAATGTTCGCTCAAAACAAAGGCCGGCCTTTTCGTTTGGGTCCCCTTCCTTCCGCGTCACTGACTCGGATCATTCAAACTCAAAATACATTCCAAATCATAAACTATTACTACGGCGCGTCGAGTGTAGGGCCCATAACTTCCGAACCATAACAAACAATCCTTTGTGTTGTATTTTGTGGATCGGAAGTCATAAATTAAAGCATAATCGTGTATTCCATAAATGGTACGTATATCACACTGGAGACGTTAAAATTAATAACTTATGTAACGTGCCTTTAAGAGGCCTAGGTAAAGTTCAAAGTCACTCCAAGTTGATCGGTGAAAGTTCGGATGTCGAGAAATAATACACAAGTTCCAAAATAACAAAGTTTATATATTCCAAGTTATATTCCAAAATTCATTTAAATATCACAAATACATCACAAAGCTTCATTAGGCATAAACATTTTAATATTTGTAGGAAAATAAACCTTTATATGATAAGGTCAAAATTTGGCAAAATGCCGGAGCGATTCATAAAAATGCAACAAGTTTCTTTGAAAATTCAAATTAATTCAACAGACAAATAAAGTTAAGTTATAACCATATTTAAGAGTTTACTACAAGTTAACATAGGCCTACAGTGAAATAAAAAAATTAAAAAAAAAATTAAGTATCGAGGCAAAATAATTCAAAATTACAAGTTACGAAAAATTGACAAGTAACATTAAAATACCAAATTCAAATCGCTTAATGAATTTTTGAACTTAATGAACGTAATGAATTTGACAAATCCTAATGAATATTTTGACTGCATAATAAATTTAATTTTTTAAGACCAAAATATGGAAGGGGCTTCTTCAAAATAAACAGCTATTGGATGCCAGACTAGATTTCACCTGACAGAGCAGCCAATTTAAAAACATTTTTAAACTTGGAAATGAACTAATTCGGCAGCAGTGCTTATGGACTTTGGTTCAGCGGATCAGCGATGCAAGAATGATTTAGGCCTAACCTATTTTCAGTGTTAATGTAGTATTTGTTGTGATTGTGGGATTTATGTAGGGTAACTATTTTGTGATTAGGTGTTACATTGTGTAGGCTAATTTTTTTTTTAGGTTAGGTTAGGTTGAGGTTAGTCCCGGGTCGGGGGATCGGTTCTCTTCCACTCGGGGGGCTAGTTGCCGATTTCAGCACTCCCCCGGGTGGGCTTGGCCTAGGCCCACGACTCGGGCTAACTTAAAGAATATTAAGTGTTTTAACAGTGATTGTTATAAATGTTGGATTTAAATCAATTTATTATTTTAGACCTGACTTGCAACTTTTTATATTGGGGCTGCTCTGTCAGGTGAAATCTAGTCTGGCATCCAATAGCTGTTTATTTTGAAGAAGCCCCTTCTATATTTTGGTCTTAAAAAATTAAATTTATTATGCAGTCAAAATATTCAACTGCACAAATAAACGGCATTGAGAAATAAACGGCGGTTTCAATTTAACGGCACACTTAGAGAAGTAAGTTATTTAGTGAACGGGTCAAATTCCGTTATCTGCCCACAACTGTATACTGTAAAGGGTTTGTCAAAAGAAATACAATGGCGCAAACCGGAGGTCGATATCACCCCCCTAACCAAAATGGCGACCATTTCAAAATTTGAGATGGGTAACAAGCTTAAGTGTGAATACCCCACCTTAAATATTAAACGGGTCACATTAGGTAAACTAAACTCAGCTCAATTTTATGCAACATAAAACTGTACTTTTTGTCGCAAAAACAACTCTGTCTCGGCCCCCAAAATGGGGCCCTTTGGGGGTAGCCCCAAATTTTTAAATGCAAACTGCTATCGAGTGACCCCTCATTTTAAAGGGTTTGTCACAAAAAGTACAATGGCGAAAACCGGAGGTCGATATCACCCCCCAAACCAAAATGGCGGCCATTTCAAAATTTGGAATGTGTAAACAAGGTAAAGTATGGATACCGCCCCCCCAAAAGTATTAAATGGGATACAGTAGGTAAACTAAACTCAGCTCACCACTTTATACGACATAAAACCGAACTTTTATGTAACAAAAACAACTTTGCCTCGGCCCCCAAAATAGGGCCCTTTGGGGGCAGCCCCAAATTTTTAAATGTAGACCCCTATCAAGTGACCCCTCATTTTGAAGGGTTTGTCAATAGAAATAAAAAGGTGGAAACCGGGGGTAAATATCACAGCCCCTAACCAGAATGGTATGAATTTCAAAATTTCAAAGTTTACAAGAGAAGCACTATTATCAGGCCTTCCCATCCCTTCCAAATTTGGATATTGCCACCATTTCGATTAGGGGTGGGGGTGAAAATGGGTCTCTCGTTAAAAAGTGCAGTTTTTAATTCTGTGAAGGTATGCTGAGTTTGGTTTTCTTACTATAACCACAGACAAAGGAATTGTCTGTGCTATAACGCATTAAAACGTTAGGTGGGGGTATCCACACTTTTGCCTAGCCCTGTACAGTATAACATTTGGCAGTAATATCTATAATACTATTATAACACCCCCGTTGCAGCAGACCTGCATACTCAGCGAATTTCAAATGCAAAACAACATATTTCAATCCAACACAGCGAGATTTGACATGTTTTGGTAAGCTCCATAAGAATAACATGGGAAATGAGTATGCAGGTTTGCTGCTACAGGTATATTAATAAAACTGGGTGGTTTTAACTCAATATTTAGTAGATCTGAACTAGAAGAAGCTATTTACCAAGTTTTATCAAGATATGTTGGAAAATAACGGAGATATAGACTTTTACTTATTTCACATAAGGTTAACATTGGGACAACGTACTGTGTTTACCACTTTCAATATCTCGGTAACTAATGGACATAGAGCAGTGATTCAAAATACTAAATTGTTTGTTTTTTTTAGCTGAATTCAATGCTGCCAACGAAAATTCGTTAAATTTTATTTTTATATGTAAAAAACTAAAAAAAACATTTTTGGGGGGGTTTAACCCCCTTTACCCCCCTTCCGGTGATCCGATCGGGCTGGTTCACGAACTCGAGAGTGATTACCACTTTACACGTCTGTACCAAATTTCATTAAGATTGGACCATTTTTACGGCCGCTATCGTGCTAACAGACGCATATATATATATATATATATATATATATATATATATATATATATATATATAAATTCGAACGAATGGTGTTTTTTGCTTCTGGTGGCCCCAAAACGAAAAGTTGTCATGGTCTCGGGCTTAAGTCTTACCATGAGACCTACGGTAATAGCTTCTTCCCTATTCCCTATAGGGGAAATTCGCTAAAATAAACGGTATCAGGAAACTGACACATACTTTCTCCCTTCAAGTCATTTAAAACCAGAAAACATATTTAGTGAAATAAAAGAAATTAACAATTAATTAATCACACAAATATATACCAAATGTTATCAAAATCGGTTAGTAAATAATGGAGATATCGGTTTTTAAATCTTTGCCATTAGAATAACATTGGACAACGTACTGCGTTTACCGTCGAACTAAAATATCAATTATCTCCGCAACCAGTTGAAGTAAACTAATGATTCAAAATACTTGATTATTTAGTTTTTAAAGTAAAATTTATTTGTTGCAAGCATATTTTCTTTAGAGGTCACAGATTTTGTGAAATTTGAAAAATATGAATTTTTTAACACTTAAACCCCCATAACTTCTGAACCTGAATTTTTACAGACATGCAGGTGGTGTCTTTTTGTTTGCCATCTTAAGCACTAAAAACCATGAAATTTTTATCAAAATCGTTAGAGCCGTATTTGAGAAATTTGGATTTTTGTAATTTTTTATGGGTTTTATGGGGTAAATACCCTTAAAAATCAAAAATTCAAAAAAATGAAAAATACGCCTGGAGATACCACGGTTTTATACCTACATGCTAAATTTAATGAAAATCGGACCACTGGTGTCGTCTTTAGCTCTGTTTACACACACACACTTACACACACACACACACACGCACACGCACACGCACACGCACACGCACACGCATACGCACACGCACACGCACACGCATACGCACACGCACACGCACACGCGCGCGCGCGCGCGCGCACACACACACACACACACACACACTAATCTTCATTGAAACCTAAGTATCCTTATTCTGGTGTAAATATTTGATGGTGGCGGTGACTGAATATATTGATTGTGAAATGCAACGAAGAAACGGTTGGTCCAAACTAGAAGGTTAACCGCAAAAGGAAAAATTGTTTATTTAATATTTATTATTGAGGCTGCCAAGCGACCCAAAATATATTGTTATAGTAACTGGCCAGTTAACGACTATTCGGCAAAAGGGATTTGTGTTTCGGGAGTGAAACACCCGGCGGCCTTTAAGATGGGGAAGTCGGCTACTGAGCCAGACTATTCATTGTTGTAGGTTTATTGTAAATTAATTATGGCATTAATGGTCGCTTATCCTCACAGCCTATTCCTATTTTCTCTTCTAGTATTGTCAGGATCCACCGATGTTAATGAAATTAAATTGCTTTATTCAGCCACCTGACCTAACCTATAGGCCTACTTTTGAAGTTCAATATGAAGGATTCTCTTGATTACAGTTTTATAACCAGTTCTCTAAAAATGAATATCACAGCCTTTTATCGTACGTTAAACATGCTAGCCTATTAATAATTTATATCACAGTCTGCATATCACAAAAATGGTAAAAATGGTTCAACAATTGTATACTGGTATTTAACAGATATAAAAAATTAGATTAATGCATTTGAAATTAAGTTATAAATATATTTACAATTGAATGGACTTACTTAAAAACTAAAAATCGGGCATGAAAAACTTAGGTTTTGTTATAACATGAAATATTCAAATAACGTGTTGCCGGGCTGGCTGGATGGAAATTGATTTAATATTAAATGCCTAATTACCACTTACTTGGTCGACCATTCTAGGTTTAAATTTTAAAACCCCTTCCTATTTTAATATATCGTTGGTGGCCTAACCCCAAAACGACTGGAGGAACTTTTCACCGACGTTGGTCAAGTTTAAAATATCGCTAAGTTATTGAACCGACCGGGAAACTAATAGAAATTTACTTCTTTCTTCAACTAATTTACTCCGAATGTTTTAAGACATATTTAAACTTTTTCAAATGAAAATGAATTAATAATTTACAACGGATAAGAACCGGCGGAAAACTTTAACGATAAATTTCAATCTTTCTTGATCGGGGGTTGGCCACAGAAAGGAGGAAGAAGCAGGGTCCGAGCGAGTTACATAGCCTCGGCCTCGTCTCCCATTGGTTGGCTTGTTTACAGACTGTTGGCGAAATCTTAAAAACAGTTGATCAGCACATAATTCCCCCCCGCCAAAATTGGTTCCGCTCAGGCCGCTAGGACCGCTATCATATAAGTAACAACTCGGAACCAATTGAAATTGAGGTACCTAACAACACTAAGACTAGAATAATACTCCTTAATAAACTTGTCAGTAAATAACAATTCATGCATGACAAAAATACAAGTTATAAATAAATAAATACAATAAATAACTATTATGACATGATTTCATTACCTTGAGGTAATTTCTTTGATTCATACATGCTTAATTCATTCCCTGTTCAGGTCAAACTGAGATATTGCACTTTTGCAGGACAGTATCGCGTGGGAAACCGTTGCCAATAAAATGGTGCCTTACAAACCGCAATGAATAGCCTACAAATGAAGTGAGAAGGGGGGACCCGCGCACAGCTCACCCACTGATAACTGACGTCTTGCAGACGTTGTTAGCAGACTCACATCACATGCAGGGAAGATCCATGCAGTCTATATGATGACCGGAACGACGAAGGGCTTTGGAGGAGGATGGTTTTGGATGACGATTCATCTGGTTCGGAGGGTAGTCTGTCTTCAAGAACGGGCAGTAGGATGTTTATCGCAGCGTGAAACCCTTTTGCTGATAGATGGATTAGGTCAGGTCTATGGTTGAAATATCTTCTTTGGTAATGGGAAGTATTGGTTGGAGTAAATGGAGCAAAAAGTTTGTGAAAATGAACAACTGTGGTAACTGGAGGGTTGTGGTTTGATTGGATAAAAATGTTGATGTTTCGGATCTTTTCTTGGATGGATGGTTTTTATAAAGGGTGGGTGGCAAGGTGAGGACTATTGTTCTTCTTCTGTGGGAACGGAGTATGCTGAAGATGGATTTGAGGTTAGACCTGGATTTGTTTTGCGTGATGTGTTTCAGGATGTCGTTTATGGTAACAAAAAGGATGCAGACCTCTTGAAGTTGTGAGGATGAGTGTTTGAGAGCTCGTCTGACATCTGTAGTTGTCCATCCTCCGACAGCATAGCGGGCGTCGATCCTGAAGTTGTTCCCTTGGCGTCCTCATACCTCAGCCAGCCTCCTTGCCTGAGAGTCTCCCACCACGCTGACACTGTTGCTGTGCTCTTTCTCACTGCACTGAACCACAGAGGAATCAAAATGTTTCAGTCACATTTCTCTAACTACCTATGTACGTTTTTTGTTTTTTTTGTATTTTATTTTTATTTTAGCCGGTCATTTTCTAATCATCTCTGCTATAATACTTTTTTACTTGACAGACATGGACAATCTTACATGACGATGGGTCAGAAACCAACTGGATTTTTATGTTCACCGGACTGAGAACCTGTTTGATCACATACGGTCCTTTCCACGTTTGCGAAAGTTTGTTCGAAACTTCATTCGCTTTGTTACTTGGTATGTATCTGCGACACAGTACCAAGTCTCCTACGCGATATGGTTACTGTTTTCGGTTCCGATTGTATTTTTCTTGGGCCTTCTTGTGAGCCGCCTTAAGGTTTTCGATAATCTTAAGGACTCGCTCTTCAGCTGCCTCGGCTTTGCACTCCAAACCCAAGTCCCATTGAAGTTTCAATGAGTGGTTCAGCTCTCTGCCCAAAAATGCATGAGCTGGAGTGGTTTTGGTGCTTTCGTGCTCGGCAGAGTTTAGGCCCATACAAAGATACGGGATGTCTTCGTCCCATCGTTTCTGGGTTTGCGAATGAAAGATTTTCAAAGCCATTTTGAGATTTCGATTTAGACGCTCCGACTGATTTTCGTTTGGCCTTGCCACAGAAGTATTGATGTGTTTTATTCCCAACCCAAATAAGAAGCTCTTAAACATTTCTGATTGAGCTCCCATTGGTTGGCTTGTTTACAGACTGTTGGCAAAATCTTAAAAACAGTTGATCAGCACAACACACACACACAGACACACACACACACACACACACACACACACAGAGAGAGAGAGAGAGAGAGAGAGAGAGAGAGAGAGAGAGAGAGAGAGAGAGAGAGAGACAATTTGACAGTTTCTTTATTTAACCTGCCCTAGGTTAGACCAGCGGTCCACTCTTCCCCTAGGACAGGGTCAATTCTCAATACAATTCATTAAAATACAAACACGAGTAGTGTGTGGCTTAAAACTATATGACAATATAATATATAGAGAGAGAGAGAGAGAGAGAGAGAGAGAGAGAGAGAGAGAGAGAGAGAGGGAGAGAGAGAGAGAGAGATAGAGAGAGAGAGAGACACCATGTCGAAAACCACTTTTTTGGATTCAGGGAGCACTAAAACGAATATATTCACTGACAACTCAAATTCGAAAATTTTGACGAAAACAATACTTTCTCCATATACTATGTATAGGGGGGGAAAAGTAAAAGGGCATAGAGAACAAAAATGTGGACTGTCTTTCAAGAACTCCTCTTCAACAGACTCGCTCCTCTACAGACAAAGGAATTGGAGAAGAAGTTAATCGAATCTGTGATCAAGTCATTTTCCAAATCTCAAGCTATGAAATCACGGCTACAAATATCAAGAAGGAAACAGAAAAAGACCCTGTGCTTTCTAGGATTCTACATAATCTACCCACAAGTTCCACTGACTCTGAATTCACTTTGGTTGAAGGAATTATTTTCCTGGGAGAAAGAGTTTACATTCCAACGGTCCTTCGAAACAAGGTCCTCAACGAGCTACATGAAACACATCTCGGAATAACGAAGATGAAGCAGCTCGCCCACCGTTAAGTGTACTGGCCAAACATAGATAAAGATATTGAACGTCTCGTGAGAGGATGTGAAAACTGCGCCTTAACCCGGTCAAATCCACCCAAAGCTCCCGTACATCCATGGGAAACTCCAAAGGAAAATTGGAAAAGAATACACATCAATTACGCGGGGCCATTTCAAGGTTTCAACTTCCTTGTGTGCATCGAAGCTAAATCAAAGTGGGCGAAAATAAAAGTCATTAAAGATGCACCATCCAGCACAAATACCATCTATTTACTCGAACAGATTTTTGCAGCTCATGGCTACCCAAGTGGTCTGGTATCTGATAACGCCTCGATTTTTCAAAGTTATGCATTCCATGCTTATTGCAAAACACACGGAATTTTTTAAAAGTTTTTGCTGCAGGACACCCGGCGTCGAACGGTTTTGCAGAACGCTCAGTTCAAACATGGAAGAACCGCCTAAAATGTGCTACCACAGAAAACATTCCAATGACAATGAAGATCCAGAACATTTTGATGCGATACAGAGCAACTCCCCTCGCTTGTGGGAAATCACCGGCAGAACTTTACCTTAATCGAAAACTAAGGATTGGAATGGACGCTATTTTTCCTTTTGTGCTGGAAAAATCTTCAATTGAAGCGCCACTCGCATGTTCTCTTCAGGAGGGGGAGAGGGTTCAAGTACGCCTCTTCAACGTTTGAACAACAAAAACGCCGAACTCCCAACAAAAACGTTTGGGAGTTCGGAAAAATCAAAAAGAAAATGGGAACCAGACATTACTTAGTTTCCCTAGACAAGTCAGGACGCATTCTAAAGCGGCACATAGACCAATTATGATCAACTTCGGTTGTAAAGCCCAAAAGTACAACATTTGTACCAACTCAAGTTTTCGAAGTCCCAAAAGCTCCAAAACATCAAGATCCCCAGAACAATCAAGACCCGCCTACGCGACTTGTTGCTAATCCTGATCAACCACCTGACGCAATTGATGTTCAAGCTCCTGAACCGCAACGGAGGTCACAACGTCAGAGGCGCCTCCCTTCCCGCTTCACAGATTACGTTTTAACATGACTTCAGAGTTCAAAAATAGTGGGGGAGGCTGTGATGACTTTACCACAAGAGTCAAATGTCATATTTTAGCATGTTGTTATTATCATATGTTTTTCTATTGTTTTTTAAATATACATTTCTACCACAGCCATCTCTAGAGATGGTTATGCTTCTACATGACTGATACAGGTTTAAATATGTGTACAATCATTTTCTATTTTAATAGAGGACCCACGCTGCTCCGCAGCAGTAAATTTTGGTACTAAGACTAAAATCAAATAATTCTTCATTTACAAAATTAATGTTACATGCAATGCAGCTTCACAACTTCAATTTGACTTGCCCGACACTTGCCTAATTTGAAAAAGAGGTGCATGTAGCTGGGCCCCAACATATCTGAAATCCCAAACATATGTTTGGATATGTTGGGATTTCAGAAAACCAATTATACCACGATTTATTACCAAATTAGTAATAATTTGTTCCAAGAAGGAAATAAGTAGGAATTTAATGAGATATTCTGTACTTGAGTTTTCGGGACAGCGACATGTCAGCCCGGCACATACGACTTTTCAAACTAACTATATTGCAAAAACTAACTATCGTTGCAGACCTGCATACTCAGCGAATTTCTTATGCAAAAGAACATAGTTCAAGCCATCATAGCAAGATTTGACGTGTTTTTGTAAGCCCCATAAGAATAACATGGGGAATGAGTATGCAGGTTTGCTCCTAAAAAATTGGAAATATCGGGGATTTTAGACTATTATACATTAGATCTCATCTAGATGAAGCCACAAACCAAGTTTCATCGAGATATGTTGAGAAATAAGCAAGATATATAGAATTTTACTTATTTCTTATAAGAATAACATTGGGACAACGTACTGTTTTTCCCACTTTCAATATCTCGGTAACCAGTGGACATAGACCAGTGATTCAAAATCCCAAATCGTTTGTTTTTTTAACTGAATTCAATGGTGCCAACAAATATTGGATAAATTTTGTTTTTCTATGTAAAAAATTCAAAAAACCCACTTTAGGGGGGGGTTTATTCCTCTTTACCCCCCTTCCGGTGGTCCGATCGGGCTGGTTCACGAATCCGTTTGATTGATTACCACTTTACATGTCTGTACCAAATTTCATTAATATCAGACCATAAACGGACTCGGAAAAGAAAAACCTAATTTATATATATAAGATTTGTGTCGTTCGGAATTCAGCAGAGTGCTTCAGGTACGTCCGATCATAATACAGACAGTAGCTCAAATGAAAGCTGGTATTTTACTGATGGTTCTTAGACCAAAACATATAGAATTACGTAATTAGAACTCGGGAAATATATCTTCAACTGAATTCAAAATTCGGGAAAAAATCAAATTTATGTTTTTTGGTCGAGTAATACAGTAGATTAATGAATGCCGATGCTTGATTGCAAATCTATGCGTGCATACCTTTAATTTAAGACCTCAATTATGAAGATCGGTCGAGTAGAAGAGCCAAACGAACTCGGAAAATGGAAACCATATTTAACTCCCATAAGAAATGTACAGGGAGGAAGTAGCTTTTGTGCATAACTCGAGGAATACGGCAGATAAATGAATGCGGATGCTTGATGGCTAATCTGTGCGTGTATATCTTTAATTTAAGACCTCAATTATGAAAATCGGTCGAGTAGAAGAGCCAAACGGACTCGGAAAAGAAAAAGCAAATTTTTTAATATATAGATTAATATGTTAGAGTTATTTTACAACTGCTTCTAACCGTCGCTCTAAGATATCAAAACTTTAATTCGTGAAGAGTCACTTAATTAGCGTTCCGACCAGCAATCGCAAGACCGCTGCACTCCAACGAAGCGACAGAAAACATAACGACGAACTTCAACGGCTTCCCATCTGTGGCTGTTTATTGCAACAGTACGTCGTCGATATGTTTATCAGTGTTGAACGAGACCGAATCAACTCTTTTATGCTAGAACAGCAAAAGCTGAAGGCACGGCTGTATAAAGGTGTTGATACCATGCTCAAACAGTCAAATAGTGTTACAAACTTATAAGTGCTCATGTTATAGTTATGAACAATTTTAACTAAAAGAGCTGAATCAGCCGGTTTGTTTTTGTTTAATTCGAGCAAAGCTCGGTCCCCGGAACTATATACAAAATAATACCAAAGTACAAACAACTCTGAACAGAATGTCACCGAGAGAACTTTAAGGGAGAAAATAAATTACCTGTTGCACCGATATCAGCAGCACTGTACCCAGTTAGGCGCGACTCCTCGGATGGGTGGGGAACTAACGAAACAAAACAATTCTCACTCCCTAATATCTGTGTAAAATGAAATGCTTGAAAGCACATTCCAAGTTCAAATCACAGGCAAGAAATATACTTTACTTAATAATTAATTGATATTCTAATAAAAATAAGTTATTGCCATCAACTCAGTAGGGCCTATAATCAAAGGAAAAACGTCTAACAGGCCAGTTTAGAAGGCTTTAATAATAGTGTAATCTCACATTTTTTGGAACACTTTTTTTATCATTAATCCTATACTCTTATACGAGCAATGTTATCTTGTGTGCTTGCTTGCTTGGTTGGTTGTATGTATGTAGAATTATCTTAAAAACGGCTCCGACGATTTCCTTCAAAGACTGGAAATAAGTAATTTATGATTCAAAAACGTGTTTTATGCAGATTACTTGGCCTGAGAAAATCGAGTAACGTAATAAATCGAATTTAAAAGCTTGAAAATTTTAACATTGGTCTTATGAGTTGCCATGATAGCAATGAAAATAAACAAGGAAAGTGTAAGCAAATGAAGTAATCATAACAGCTGCGTGCAATCTACAGCCATCAAGGAAAAATACAGTGAGTAGGATGAATAGGTAATGGAGAAATAAAAAAGGTTTCTATTCATCAATTTTATGACATTGAAATATTTTATAGTAACTCTGACTAGCAAACATGAAATAACACCGAGCAAGGCTCGGTCCACCAGGTACTATGTTCTATCCAACATAACTTAAGAGAAAATATAGACTTAAAGTAATAAAAATGCTCAAATTATTCAATTTCCTTAAAAATTACGTATATTCAGCATAAATTTCAAAAAATCATATTATTTAATAACTTTCTTATTTTTTAAGATACGACCTCGGACCTAGTAACCATTATTGTTAGCGATATTTTTATCTTCAAAATGACGTTGTTACCGATTTTTATCTCATACCGTTAACGAGATACAGCCGTTTAGCCGCATAGCGCTTTCCGCCATGTTTGCCCCCTACCCCCACGTCGTCGACCACTTGGGAAATAGGCGACATTCGTAATTTAGATCAACTCAGTCCATATTACAACAATCAATGAACATATTGCGTAGCACTCTTTCGCGACATTCACAAATTAACCCTAATTTCGTTAAAAAAAACCGACCAAAATACCTCATCTCAATATTTTATTTTATTACTCATCTATTTTTCTGGTTACGACCTCGGACCTAATAACCATTATTGTTGGCAATATTTTTGTGATTAAAAGGACGTTTTGACCGATGTTCTATCTTTTACCGTTTCCGAGATTACTGTGGTTTAACGCATAGCGTCCCCCACCATGTTTGCCCCCTCTCCCCCACGTTATCGACCACGTTGGAAATAGGCGACATTCGTAATTTTCATCACCTCGGTCCATATTACGATAATCAACCAAAATATTGCGTAACCCTTTCATGCATGCTCAACCCCCCTCATCTCCTGGACTATTTTTAGACTCGTCTACCCATGTACTATCTAAGTCCAAAGAGCCGAAGTGGTTGCCAGTTTTGAAGTTTTTTCAGCTAACACTCCCCTATGTCATTTGGCATTAAAACAGCATCACCACACATGTTATAACGAAAACAAAACAAACGTACTTAACTCTTTATTATTTGGAATTATGAATATGCTATAAACCCTTATTTATAACCTAGGAAAATGTTTAAGTAAAAACCTTTTCTAGTTTTTTTTATTTCGAGAAAACTATAGGTCAACATCTAGCATATGGCTTTGGATCGAGCATCAGCGCCACGTGTTTCAATGTAATCAAAGCAGACGTTTTTATATCGCAATGCTTTTTAAATGACAGATAATTTACATTATTTCTCATTTCTTGGTAAACTTCAAGAAATTTCAGTATTTTCCCCGAGTCCCTGGTATCAAGACCTTCATTTTCAGCCCTCTCACGTTAACCTACAACTTGCCAAACAACCACAATTTCATCGCAAATATTTATCTTATGTAATTGTTTATATAGATAAACATATTTTATTTAATATAATGATTCACGTAACCTTTATGACTCACAAATTCTAATTTATAGCCTCATACAGGGTTGATATTAATTTCCAGAGTAATAAAGGTTGATGACACGATATCCGGCTGGATGTAATTAGAGGGTCGCGTATGAATGCTGAGTAGGGGCACAGACCTGGACCATAAACATTTTATGAGTTTCCATTGCGCTCACGTTACAATCAGGGGTATTGCGGGTTGCGTCTGCTGGTGGCATTGTGGCAGATGGCTTTGTCCGACATTTCATAACCTCCATGACCTCAACAGAGTTTCTGCACACACAAAGTCTAGATTTTTAATATTTTAAAGCCATGGATACCAAAAGGGTGGCTATAGTCGCTTTCTCACGTTATGTACTATACCGCGTAAAACTATCAGCACAGATAAAGGAGCCGCTCCTTACTCTGTGCTATCAGTTAACGACAGGCTAAAAACATGTAGGCTAACAGTAATTGCTTGCTGTCAAACTGACGTACGTTGTTTGTCTCATTTTTAAGAGTTACACAGGGCGTCCAGCTTTGACTTTCTGAAACGTTTTCACGACATTCAGCATGTCAAAACAAATTTCGTTGAGCTTGTGGTCTATTATTTATCTCTAACGGGTTTCCGTCGGTACGTTATTTTTACATTTCTTGCACTTTTAATTAATTTGAGTTTCAAATTTTAAACTTAATTTGAGTATTTAGACACATAAGACCTATTTTGATGAGGAATATAACATTTCTGTAATTTTTGTTACTTCTAAATGACAGCGATTCTTAATTTTTAAAGCCTAATATCTCAAAAAGAAGGAATTTTATAGGAAATTGTCAAGGAATTAAATGCAAAATCTGGTACCCTTTCCAAAAATATATAGTTTGTGAAGGTTTGTAACACAAATAAGCAATAAAATTAATGTTTTCTAAATTTATTAATACTAGTTTCATTACGTATTATATTTAGTTACTCCCTTATAAATGGAACAGGAATGATGGGATAAATAAGCTAGATTTATGGACAGCGTTCGATCACTTGTCCAGTTGAACCACAGCTTTGTCACTTGTAAACCCATCTCGTAAACATTTAGAAATGTATCAGAGCGTTCAGTCACTTGCGCAGGAAATAATTCATAGACCAGTCATTTTAAATATTTTTCAAAAAAACGGGTAACCAAGTGGGACTTTTTACCATATGTTCCTTGATATGTTACCTTTGAAACCCCATCACTTTTTCGAAAATAAAACTTGTGCTCAAGCCGCCATCTTGGAAAATGGCAGCCAAAATATAGTTTTTGAGCTATATCATGATAACTATTAAGTTTAGAAAACAACTTCTTATACAAAAGTTGCTTGGTTTGAAAAGACCTATAACTTTTATATTTAATGTATTGTTGTACAACAATTGATAAAGCCGCCATATTGGAAAATGGCTGCCAAAAAGTATTTTTTGGCTGTTGCAGCTTAATTATCAATCTTACTAAAAAGGTTACCAAAGAGAAGTTGCAGAGATTTTGATAATCTACCACTTTTATATTTACTTTGTTATTGTAAACTCACAAATATAGGCGCCATCTTGGAAAA
The DNA here is from genome assembly GCA_035578135.1 of Flexamia atlantica. NCBI lineage: Eukaryota > Metazoa > Arthropoda > Insecta > Hemiptera > Cicadellidae > Flexamia > Flexamia atlantica. The sequence continues at coordinate 159,905,314 of JAQJVK010000001.1, forward strand.
ATAGCCGCTAATATTAGTTTTTTGACTGGGACGTTTTTATTATTGACTTTACATTAGGTAACTAAATACAAAAGTTGTATGGTTTGAAAAGATCTATAACTTTTGTATTTAACATATTGTTGTGCAACAATTAATAAAGCCGCCATCTTAGAAAATGGTGGCCAAATATGTTTTTCTTGGAATTTTCACCTTGAAAATTTAAAATAACCAAGTTTTAGTTGGCATCATTGGATTCAGCTTGAAAAAACAAACAATTTAGTTTTTTGAATCACTGATTTATGTCCACTGGTTACCAAGATATTGAAAATAGTAAACAAAGTGCGTTGTCCCTATGTTACCCTTATGGGAATAAGTAGAATTCTATATATCGCTCAATTCTTGACTTACATTAATACAACTTTGTATGCGGCTTCTTTTAGCTGAGCTCTACTGGTTTATGACTTAAAATAATCTATTTTTACATTTCCGTGGCAGCAAACCTGCGTGCCCATATACCATGTTATTCTTATGGAGAATATTTGAGCAAATTTACTTTACGTCTTCTACTGAGAAGAACCTCATATTATGATGCTTCAACGTGTGTAAATACGAATTCCAACATAATATAAAGCCTAGTGATAAATAGTATAAACATAAATTCATAAATAAGTATGGTAAAACATTCTTCATAACAATAACATGGTATATGGGCACGCAGGTTTGCTGCCACGGGAATGTAAAAATAGATTATTTTAAGCCATAAACCAGTAGAGCTCAGCAAAAAGAAGCCGCATACAAAGTTGTATTAATGTAAGTCAAGAATTGAGCGATATATAGAATTCTACTTATTCCCATGAGGGTAACATAGGGACAATGCACTTTGTTTACTATTTTCAATATCTTGGTAACCAGTGGACATAAATCAGTTATTCAAAAAACTAAATTGTTTGTTTTTTCAAGCTGAATCCAATGATGCCAACTAAAACTTGGATATTTTAAATTTTCAAGGTGAAAATTCCAAGAAAAACATATTTGGCCACCATTTTCTAAGATGGCGGTTTTATTAATTGTTGCACAACAATATGTTAAATACAAAAGTTATAGATCTTTTCAAACCATACAACTTTTGTATTTTGTTACCTAATGTAAAGTCAATAATAAAAAAGTCCCAGTCAAAAAACTAATATTAGCGGCCATTTTTCCAAGATGGCGCCTATATTTGTGAGTTTACAATAACAAAGTAAATATAAAAGTGGTAGATTATCAAAATCTCTGCAACTTCTCTTTGGTAACCTTTTTAGTAAGATTAATAATTAAGCTGCAACAGCCAAAAAATACTTTTTGGCAGCCATTTTCCAATATGGCGGCTTTATCAATTGTTGTACAACAATACATTAAATATAAAAGTTATAGGCCTTTTCAAACCAAGCAACTTTTGTATAAGAAGTTGTTTTCTAAACTTAATAGTTATCATGATATAGCTCAAAAACTATATTTTGGCCGCCATTTTCCAAGATGGCGGCTTGAGCACAAGTTTTATTTTCGAAAAAGTGATGGGGTTTCAAAGGTAACATATCAAGGAACATATGGTAAAAAGTCCCACTTGGTTACCCGATTTTTTTGAAAACCGGGTTTTTTCTTCTAAAATAACTGGACTATCAGGGGAAGGGTTAAAATTTCAGCGCCTTAAATTACGATTTAACTGTTTTATTTATTTAAATCACAACTCCAATCATCATCATATATTTATTTTCGCCTATATTATATTTAGCGATTCTTTTCGTCAAAATTGTGGGCGTAGGGCGAGTCGTAGAAAGATGGGGGAGGATTCAAATTAAAGGTCTCTATTCCGTGATGGCGGGAAAAATAGTGGAATTATCAAAATTTCAACAAAATTAGGTTTAACCATTGTATAACGTAAAATTTTCACCCTAAGTACCCTAAGAATAGCACCTGGTTAGCATTAGAAGTCAAAAACGTCTCGTCTGTTTTAGCGAATTTCCCCTATAGAGAAATAGCTATTACCGTAGGCGGCACGGTGAGACTTAAGCCCGGGACCATGTTATTTTTTCATTTTGAGGTCCCTAGACCCCAAAAACACCGTTCGTTCATTTTCATATATATGTATAAGGATATATATACATAAAAATATTGTGTATATATATATATATATATATATACAGTGGAACCTGGATAATTCGAACCTCAAGGGACCAGCTAAAAACTTCGAATTATCCATAAATTCGAATTAAAGAAGTTCTAAAGAATGGGGCCAAAACATTAAAGCTCCACATTGTGAATTTAACCTCTTTATTAAATTGACACTCTAAAAGAATAAATTCATCAACAAACGCTAATTATACATAAGGGTTCAAAAACTGTATCATAAAATAGAAATAACTATCTTAAAGTATAAACTACGTACGACGCGACGTACGATAACACAAAGAAACATTTCTGCTAGAAAAAATACAGTACGTTCTGCTACTTCTGAACTTGATACAAGCTACCAACTTAACTTCGTATAACATTGACAATTGCACACTCATTGACTTTCCGCTAAAGTGAGTGTTTTATAGGTCGGAGATTTTGTCGACATAGTCACTACACTCATTTAACGTTATGTAAAAACTTTTAAACAATTAAAAACAAGATACTGCACAAATTAAAAAAAAAACACTTTGTTTGAAGGACGATTGAAAATAACGCAATGCTGCACTGGAATTCGGAAGTTAGTTTGGCAGGTGGGGGAAGGGAAGGGGGTCGCAGCGTTGAGTAGCCTTTGTGTAGACACAGAAAACTGCGCATCAGGTCTGGCGCATGGCTCGTCTGCCGGGAGCCGTTCTACACAGAATCAAGCGCGAAAAGACTAATAGTGGCGCTGTCACGGCGAGCGCAACCCTTTCCGAACCCAGTCAGCGTTCTGTACTGTTTTGTTTACATTATTAGTGTCGCGTTACAAGCGATGTTAGGGCACGGTGGGAGGTGGAAGGGATGAGTCATTTGACCTTTGACCATAACCGTGTTTTCCAATGAATTTGTAACTATTTCCAGTCGTTGAATGAAAGTAATGTACCTTAATTTGGCACTTCAAAATTCGAATTATCCAAAATAAAATTCGTATTATCCACGATTTTTTAGCATTGTTTAGATACAAAATGCTAGGGACCAAGAAAAATATTCGAATTAAAGAAGATTTCGAAGTATACAAGTTCGAATTATCCAGGTTCCACTGTATATATATATACATGTCCGTAGGTGCGATAACTTTTGTAAAAAAAGGTCTAATCGCGATGAAATTTGGTACATACATCTTGGTACATATTTTCAGTTTTTTTTTTTTTTGCCTACTGAATAACCTAAAAACGTTTTGGACAGTCGAAGCTGGACATCCTGTGTTTTCCAAGTCAAATAGCCCAAAGTTTCTGCGCACACGGCCAAAACTGATCGATGGGTTATGGAAAATAGAGGATACTTTTTCTAAATATGTCATTCACTTCATAGTAAAAAGAATAATCAAACGGGAGAGTGGCTTTTCTTTTTGTGACTAAAAAAACAAAAATCAAAAGAATACCAGCTCTTATATTTTCTGCTTACAGTACATGAAATCGGATTCTAATAAACTTTTAATGTTATTTTTATAGTGGCGGCTCTCTTATGCGTGCAGAAAGTTTGTACCAACTGGCATGAGACTTTTATATACTTATGCCAAAAAAAGATTATATATACTTATAACCAACTATCAATACCTGCTACAGTATTCGTCACCCTTTTTAATTGGTTTGCATTTCAAATTTTTCTGTGATATATTTTGTAACAGATGATTTTTAAGTTGATACCAAGCCTAATTCAACGTACAATTTTAGTTGGGCACTACTTTATAGAATTTTTGTAAAATTCATAAGTTTTACGCCAGAAATTCCGATCTCTACTGAGGATAATTTTGATATTTTTATTTAATTACATAACATACAGAATTATATAGCTAGGTTGAATATAAAATGCCGTGACGTACACATACTAGAAAAATTAAAATAAATTCGAAAATAAAAGAGAATTATGGTTAAATTCAACAACTGACGGAAACATTGAGCCTGAATTTGAGTTAATGACTAAATAAAGGAAATACTGTACTCTTATCTTGCGAAACACAATTTAAAAGTTGACTTAAAACAAAAATAGGAGGGTAGGGAAACTTAAAAAAATTTAAATCCACCTGTTAAATTATAACTGAAATAATAAAATTTGAATGTAAGTCATTACTACAAGTAAGCAATAACGTAGCACATTTTTCAAGCACTTTCTTTCTTCAGAGTTGATCAATAAAGTTACAACAAACTAAGCTTTATATCGGTCTGAAAGATAATGACCACTTGCTCTTCTTATCTCGCCTTATCAAATAAAAATGCACACGTGTAACTGCTGATGCATTTTCCCGCGATAGCGTTATCGCTTGCACCGAGATAAGAATATGGTCGGGAGTCGTCGTTCTGCCTACCCCCTCCATGGTAGCGGCAGATCTAGAGAACCCTGGGCCCTCTGGTGTGTACCATAACTGATGTCGTATACAAATACCCCAGTTGCAGCAGACCTGCATGCTCAGCGAATTTCAAATTCAAAAGAACATATTTTAGAATAATTTATTTTTTTTTTCAATAATATGAATGCACTTTTTACAAACTAATCATAATAACTAAAAATAACATTCTCACAAAGTCCATGCAGTCTTCCAAGTCAAAGTAATAGTCCACAACTGTTCACCCGTCAGCCTGACTCGTAAAATAAAAAAAAATGTAGGGCCTCCAAGGCCTAGCCTGTTTGGAGGTTCCTTCCTTAAAGTAATCAAAATAAAATAAACGGCGAACGGATAGAATTTTAATAACTAAAAAAATAAATAAAACGATCTCTTAAATTGTTGTGCTATACTGTAACAGTCCGAAAATAACTGTAAAAATTTACTACAACTAATAATACTGAGAAAGCTATGGTTTAATTATTCAAACCACGCACCGCACTTTGCTACCAGGCGGCTCGTGGCACCTACCTAGGTGCCGTCAAAGCCAGGGCCGCCCACAGGGGGGATTGATGGCGCAAGTTGCGCCATTGACAAAGATTTTGGGGGAATCATAATTTTGGGGGGGGGGAGTAAAATTAAGGGGGAATAAATAAAAAAAATTACATTTTGGGACCATAAAATATTTACGAAAAACCGGTAGTTAGGATCCATTTTATTCTCTGTGACCGTGAGTCTGCACTGTGGCGGAACACGCACACGCTCGGTCAGCGCTGACAATATATACCTATATACAAAACGAAATAGTCAACTGTGTATTAAGAGCGCAATGTACGTCATTGCCACTCGAGAATTGTAGATGGCCGCACGAAGCGTCAGCTGTGTGCGGCCAAACATTTCAAGAGCGGCAATGACTATTTGTGCTCGTAATACACATAAGATTTTTCCTACCACCATTATTTAAACAGTTTAACTTATTAACTAGTGCACAAAAGTTCATTGAGGTTATGTTTGCTTATTCTATGGGAAATCAGCAGCTTAAGGTAATTAGAATTTAGAATACGGTGAGTGTCATGGGATTTCTGGCCAATAGAAACGAGTCTTTGGTGTTTGACGTCATAGTTATCTCTTTGTGTGCCACCTTAACCTAATAAGTAACCCTGATTTAGCGAGCGGGAATGAAATGAAAGCGGAAATGAACCGTTTTGCGTACTGTTTACAGGTGTGACACTGTGATTATTTCTATGCAGTGGTAGGAAAAATCTAAGTAAATTTAGGATGTTATGGTAGGTGTCAGAACAATAGCTATAGCTAAGTTCGTCTCAAGCACCGCTCCAAAGCAACTTTCCCATTTTTAACCTGAACTATCGACTGAATCTGAATAACAGATTGAACAGCAAAAATGTATGTATTATGCGTTTATTATTTCAATTATTAGTTAAAAACTAATTTATATTCAACAACCTTTACCTTTCTGTTGAAGCTTGGATTAGTAATCAACAATCTTTGCTAAGTCAGCAATATTTAATTAAAGTGCGTCAAAACGTAGTAAAAAAGCGGGCAATTACGTTTTCCTATATTTTCAGCAGCAGAACTGGGGTTTCCAGAATAGACCAATCTAGACCAGACTTTTACCAGTCTATAAGCAACTAAGCTATGTTGTATTTTTTGCTATAGTAGCTGAGTATTAAGAATTCCAATTAATTAAATGTATTAAATGTTATAATGTTAAAACACAAGCTTTATAGATCCGTTTTTAACGGCAATATTTATTTTGAGCATTAGCCTACTGCTTTCTGTATTCTTTCAGTGGTTACAGGTTCCAAGGAACCATCAGCGAATGAATCTTTTAGAAGCTCCTCAGATCTTATTATTTTTCAAATATAATTGATATTTCAATCATTTGATGTTATCTGTTGTTTTACTGTAACTGGTCATATTTCAATTAATCATTTTTTTGGTATATTGAACAGTATTGAAATGGCGAGTATTGTTTTATTTCACATTGTTAATCTGTATAAAGCCTATCTATGTAATTACCCGGCTCATTTGAGAGAACCATCAGTTCGACACCCATCAACCCTAAACTTGAATAAAAGGTTTCGGTGAGAAAATACCAGAAAGAATTACTTAGGTTTTGATAAAATCTCAAAGGGCACAAATGTAAAGAAAAGGGCTGGACAGGTGTTTTATGTTTTTATTTACAATTCATTATTTAATTAGTTAAGTTTAAATTGTTCCTTGTGAAGCGGGGCACCACCAGCCAGTATAAATAAAGGAAAACGTACATTTGAGAACTATTTCTTATTTAAAGTAATATCATGTACCTTAATTACAAATATCTTGAGATATCAATGTTGTTATTATAAATTAAGTGTTCTGATAAACAGGCTCCGGTAGTTGGAAGATCCAGGACAATGTTCAACAATAGATTATTGCAGTGCAACACTTCAGTGTTGATACCTATTTTACTCGATTTTTAAATGTTCCAATAACAATATGCCTATTTAATGAAGTCATTTCATAGAAGGTTATTTGCTTGTGTATTTACCAAACATGCCAAATTTAAGATACAAAACAAAAAAGTGCCAATTTGAAAATTTAATTCCTTGGCTTTTATGAGTGTTGAATTTTTTTTCACGGCGAAGGGCTATTTTATAAATGTTATCAAGAATTTAGTTCATATTATATGAGTGGTTTATCCATCTTTTTACCGTTCATCGTTAAAACTTAACAAATGCAAGAAACTTGCGCGTAGATATTATGAGAATTATCATTAGGACTTAACACTCTTGAAAATAAAACTTTTAAATAGGGACGTGATAATGCGCCAGGCAGTTAAGATCCATGTAAACTAACCCAAATGTTATGCAATATAAATGTTGTTGCACTGTCGAAATTTCAATGTGTAGAATGTATCCCTATGTAGTCAATTTTAAAAGCAGATAAAATGAATGATGTTCTCAAATTCCGCGAGGTATTGCTTATCCATGTTGAAGTTTCAAGTCTAAAGTAAATAAGTTATTTTTAAAAGTTTGCCCCGATGAGAAGTTCAATTACTGGCAATTTTATTCCAGTGCTATGAAACAAAGAATTAGTCTAGAAAATTTAAAAATCAGAAAAATTCACACACTTCCTCATTGAAAGGTATTTTACGCTACAAAACTCCATGCACAATCAACGTGGAACTGAAGCCTATTTTACCAAGTTGCTTTTAAGTCACGAAGTGACGCGGGCTGCTAGTATCTATATGAAAAATATTTCTCCGAAAACAGTTTTGGTATGTCCACAGTATTCGAGCGTTATTCGCCCTAACATTTGTTAGTTAAGCTGCCCGGCGGACAATCGAATTTTCAAAAGGTGCTTTTATATAATATTTGTCTGGCGGCCAAATGAGGATTTTACCCCTAACCAAGTCTCGGTTACCGAGAAGTTAGATGTTAGATGTCAGTTTACTTTTTGATGCGTTATGTTTACAGAAGTCCTATGTAGTCCCCTTATAGTATCGGATAAGTGGTAGGCCCTACAAATCGATTGTAAATTGGTACATTATAAATATCAGCTGAACCAAAGATGTATACGATGGTTATAAAAGAGGATGTAGGTTTACTTACAGAATATCCTGTACCTCGAGGATCACAAACGTTTTTTGTTCTGTTCAAAAAAAATAATAATCCTCGTAAACTCAACTGTAATTTGATTTACAACATTTTATAGAAAATATTCGTTTTTGACAGTACATTTTATTTTGTTTTAATGTTGGTAGCCGTGAAACTGAAAAGTTTTAAATGGCAGTAGAAGTATGTATTTTTTCAGGTCTTGCAAAGACCAACAACTTTTCAAATTACGCCTACCTTCTATCTTCGGTTGTTTTGTAGTTATAAGCAAAAAACTCCATTTTACTATATGAAGCCCATCAATGTCAAGTCTTCAAGGCCCTTGCACTACTTATACTGCAAGGGTTAATGTGCAGTGCCTAAGTTTAAACTAAAAAATAATAGTCCAGTATAATAATAAAGGCAGTACTACAGTTCCTGCTTTTAAAACTAAAAATAATCCAACAGTATGTTACAACTAGTGAAAATTATGTTTAAAGCAAATTATACCAAAGTTAGAGACTCAATTTCATTAGACTTGAACCATCGGGCTTTATGGTTTAATTAAAAAGTAATTTTTCCTACAACCGCTCGTAAAGTGTCAGTTTAGGCTCCGAAAACCAATCGTAAAACAGCTGTTTACTGAGGAGCGAGCGATTAAGTCTTTGAAAGTTTTTGGAGCGAGCGCAAAAGTCTTTAGCGCTCGCCACGTGATTACTTTCACGCTCGCCAGCTGATTTTGCATTGTTACTCAGCGCGCAACAGCGCTCCTTTCCGCTTCCGACTTGTTTATAACCTCAAACTGGCGCATTCAGCTACAATGGATGTAATAAGTGATGACGAATTCGGACTTACTCATAGCCATCTCTAGTAATAAGGCCGCGGCCTTCGACCTGGCAACGTCGCTTCTCAAGGGTTTTTTTGCATCGTAAAACCATTGACTTTCCCCTACAGAGCCAGCTGGTTTCAAGTAAACAAAAATTAGTGCCATCAGAGAGCATGGATAACCAAATCAGCTGAGCCCTTAGGCGCGATGTTGCCATGTACTAGCGCCGCGGGCTTGTACTAGAGATGGTTATGACTTACTCCACCTGATATTGGTGAATTAGTGAAAGAAGTTTCATGAAACGTTCATGAAACTTATTACCTCGTAAATCTAGGACCCCTTACGAAAATAAATATGAAGAATTTATGCAATCATAATGGCGCATTCAGCTACAATGGACGTGAGTAACTGTGATTGTATTTATCGTTTGGGAAATTAAAACTGCAGTTGTAGGAAAAATTAAGTATGTATTTCGCGTGTAAAGCGTCTTTCTCGCTTTCGCTAAAAATACTCCGCCCCGCGGTATTTGTTTAGCTCAAGCGAGAAAGACCTACTTTACGCTCTTAATACATAGATAACTATTCTCTACCACTGTCATAAACAAAAACACGTTTTGTTGTTTTCGAAGGCTTTGGGTGCAATACTTGTATAATTTCCGAATTTGTATAAAAAACCTCGTGTTGTGTATTTTCATGTTTGACAAATACTATATACTGATTCTAAAGCCATCAAAACACTGATAGTCTTTTAAAACCTGAATTTTGGTAACGTCAAAATAAAATTCATTTTGTCCATCAAAAAGCAAACGAAAATATTTCACATTGGAAACTGAGGATATTCGATAATGCGGTACTTCAAGAGTTAATTTCAGCCGGAGCACACCGGAACGCAGCTTCGATACTTCTCAATTCACCGGTACGGCTCCGGACCGTCTTTTCTGGCCACGTCATCTATTAATACTGTTCAGAAATAGTTATTTGTGCATCATCTAGGGACTAAAGTGCAACTTTTTCTCCCTGAGGGAAACTGTTGTCGCCCGATGACGGAGCCGAGGGTGACAATTTCCCGAAGGAGAAAAAGTAATTTAGTCCCGTGATGCACACACAATTTTTCCTCCACCTACACCATTAACAATAACTTGATATAACACTGTAACTTTACCTTCAGATGATCCTTTGCTTCAACAAACTGCATTACAATCACACAGCCTATATAAATGAATAATGTAAGGTATTTAGGCTTTAATTTTAACCATTTTATTCACAATCTTCTGTAAAAATACTCTAGGCCTAACTAATTTATTCACAAATATGCAGAAATATAGCCTAAACTACAGCAAACTCAAAATGGATACGCTGTCCTGTAGACAACGGAAACGGACGCTCGGATGCTGTGACACTCTCTTCAACATAGAGAAACAAATTAAAATCGACAGAGTTGCCATATTTTCTCACCGTCCACCGCGGCGTTGCCTGATTTCTTCCCATGTATTTCTTATGAGATTACTTTTAGTCCCGTGGGGCTAAAAGTAAGTAAGTAAATCCCATGGAGTATAAACTAGTACTTTAGTATTCTATTCCAGGGACTAAAAGACGACTATAGATAGTAGGTGGCGGAAAACGATTTTTGTTTAAGTGTACAATTCTTTTCAATTTGGGAATGACCTAAATCAACTTTACAGCCCTATTTTCCTTTACAAAGCTATACACACCGTAATAGACGGTAGCTTTTTAACCTCTATTCTAGATACTGATCACTTAACACTAACCAAACACGAGATCGGCTTAAGCGAGTGATGGCGGAAGTTCACTATCGTCGATCATGGACGAATCCAATCCAGACCAATACGAGCAGCGTGTACTGGATGCGTTCGGCGTTACTCGTTTCGGCGTTGTTGTTTAGGTCTCATGCGACAATTAGTTCGTCAAATATGTTTGGATAAGTCAGTTGCGCCCTTGTTCGACGATAGTTAATTCGTACCTTGAGGCGTGAGTTGCGCTAACGCAGGTAGCGCTGGAGATCACGACCTACACGATTACTATGGCGCAGGTTCACTATAGCCGCGGCGGGACAAAACCACAGAGAAGAAATAAGCAGAGGTCGCATTCATATGGCAGTAGTGTTTCGGGTAACTGCGTAACACCAGGAAGTAAAACAATAGGGACACAATATAGACTTCCGGGCGCCCCCCAACCCCCGCGCCCACTCTATACGGCACTGTGTGACACATATTTGGCGCAACATTAGATGCGACCTCTGTCTTATTTCTTCTCTGTGACAAAACCTAGCTAGCGCGAAAGTATACACGACCTAAACATTACACAGTTGTCATAAATGTAAATACCCCCGTTGCAGCAAACCTGCATACTCAGCGAATTTCCAGTCCAAAACAACATATTTCAATCCAACATAGCGAGATTTGACATGTTTTTGTAAGCTCCATAAGAATAACATGGGGAATGAGTATGCAGGTTTGCTGCTACAGGTATATTAAAACTGGGTAGTTTTAATTCAATATTTAGTAGGTCTGAACTAGGAGAAGCCATTTACCAAGTTTTATCATGATATGTTGAGAAATAAGCGAGATATAGAATTTTACTTATTTCCCATAAGGTTAACATTGGGACAACGTACTGTGTTTACCACTTTCAATATCTCGGTAACTAATGGACATAGAGTAGTGATTCAAAATACTAAATTGTTTGTTTTTTTGAGCTGAATTCAATGGTTCCAACAAAAATTTGATTATTTTTATTTTTCTATGTAAAAAACTCAAAAAACCCATTTTTGGGGGGGTTTACCCCCCTTTACCCCCCCCTTCCGGTAGTCCGATTGGGCTGGATTACGAACTCGTCCGAATAATTACTACATTACACATCCATGCCAAATTTCATTAAGATTGGACCATTTTTACGCGAGTTATCGTGCTTAAAGACACACACACACACATATATATATATATATATTTATGAAAATGAACGAATAGTGTTTTTTGCTTCTGGGGGCCCCAAAACGAAAAGTTATCATGGTCTCGGGCTTAGGTCTTCCCATGAGTACTACGGTAACAGCTTCTTCCCTATAGGGGAAATTCGCTAAAAAGCACCAATTTTAATTGCAATTTATAAAAGTTTACCAGGGAGGACCCCCGCCCCCTCGTTCTCCTGGGGGGTATTCCATACCCCCCGGCCCCTCGGTGTGCCATAGCTCCGGTACTTTTTTCTTTAGAAATTAAGCCCTGTGGTACTTGTTCTAAGATCACCAATAACTTGAGTATCACTTTGAGATATTTAGGTTCTCCAATCAACTTCCTTTTTATTATCTCTTGAGCGTTATCTCTTGGCATACCGCAGTATCATTCCACACACATGAAAACAGTACTAAATATAACATCATCGTTGATTTTGTTCTAAGGGCCTTGCTGTCCTTTGCATCAAAGACGTATACCGTATTAAACGCGAATTGTGGATAGTTATGAGCGATGGCTAGTGGGGATTAACGTCCGCACTATTGAATACTCGTTCATGGGACCATCCTCATAATTATACCAGTTCGTAAATTGTTAACCGAGGCGAAATCGTGGTTCGGATCCCACGTAAAAATGTAGGTCCCTTAGTTGCCATTGGCTGTTGGGCTATTAATTAACAGTCCTGTCTAAGGAATATGTCGGCCTTAGTCAGTAACAAGACTACAAGATCGCGCCACAATCATCGTTCACTCTTCTGTCATTCATACTTGGCTTAAAATACCAACCTGGGTAGGTCGCCATTTCAACTAATGTATCTAATGTATCTAAACGTATTAACATATTACGTATAAATGTGAACTACATAAAATCATGGTTGAAATCTAGAATCTTGTTATAAGATAGACAAGTATTTAACATTTTCATGTTTAAGCTTTTAAAGGATTACATTATGAGAAGATTGACTTCAAAATTAATAATGAAATGCTAGAATATGATTCACCTCGGGAATCACACTAAACAGTTTGGGAGGTAATGGCAATTTTTTCACATGGAGGTCACGAATTGGGGATAGTTAAGAGCGATAGCTTGTGGACGCGGTGTTCCCTTTCCTAGGGGGGATTAAACGTCCCCACTATTGAATACTTACGTTCATAAGACCGTATTGTAATTAGACCAATTCGTATACTGTAATCGAGGCAAAACTGTGGTTCGGATCCCCCACGTTAAAATGCAGGTCCTTAAGTTGTCATTGGCTGTTGGGGTATTAATTAACAGTCCTAACTAGGAACATGTCGGCCTTAGTTTACAAGACTGATCGCGTCACTATCATCCTCCACTCTTCGCTCACAGCGACCACATAGTACAAATAGACAGAGCATGCCCTGCACATCTTACCAGCATTACAGCAATAAAGTAATGCCGCCATCTTGTCTAGGTATAGAAACATAAAGATGTGTTTAGAACCGCGTATATCTGTTCGTGCTCACGTTCCTACTAACTTGTGGTTTATACCATTTAGTATTGAGGCAAAAGGTTGATATTTTGCATGTGAGGAGTCCTTTAGTTTTGAACGGTATTAGTATCAATTATAAAATATAATTTTTTCTATTTTAGAAAATGAAAAAAGTTTTAATTCAACCTTGAATTTTGAATGAAAAAAGTGGTCGGCTGCAGCTACTTTTTATTTTTTGGTTAGGTAAAATAAAGAGTTGTGGAATTTGTTTCTTAAAAGTTAAATTTTATAATTGTATTTTTTGAAAAAAAATAGCTGCCGTAGTTTGGTTGATAACTTAGTTTTTATGAGAGAGTTTATCCGTGCGGCGCCTGCAAAAAACAAAGTAAGTCATAAACTGCTGCTTACAAAAATATAATCAACAAAATAAAATGCAAATGTAGTATCAAATTAAAGGTCTCAATCCCACAATTACTATGGTACCTATTATAAATGGTTTAGAAGCAGTTTACACATAAAAGGAACGTTAAAGGCGCATTCCGTGGTGGCAGCTTCTCTAAAAAAAATGTCAGGTCAAGCTTCTAGGTTATCAGTGTTTACGATGTGTAGACTGTTGTAAACCATTTATATTTGGCACTATAGTAATTCTGTGATTCAGACCTTTAATTTGATACCATATTTGTAATTTTTTACGTAGTTTGTTTTTTCTATGCATAGGGACTAGAAGCAAATTAATGACTTGACGTCGCACCTCGTGTGCTCCGTCTATTAGTACTATGGGGTCTCTGTTGACTCATCTGTCATTGATACTTGGCTTAAAATACCAACCTATATAGGTAGTACACCATTTTAAGCAATGTATAATGTATGCCCGATCATGTTGAAATGATAAGTTAACGTATTTTACTCTGCTCCAAAAATGCTTTAAAAGGTATTTATTATTTATCATACTCAAAGGCTTAAAATATTCTCTCAAAACATTTAAAATTTATTATTTCTGGAATGGTTCAAAATTTGATGCCAAAGGTTTAATTTAAAGAAAATATTTTATATGTAATACAATATGTTTAAATCTTATTTCTGAATGACATGATTTTTGATGGAGATATACTTAGTAGTCTATGATTTTTCACAAAGGTGGGCGAAGCCCAAAAATCATTGACTACTGAATATGTTTAAAACTTGCCATCAGAAAAGAATAAAGAAACATGGAAATTAGTTTGACCTCCCCATTTGTTACTTGGTATTTGAGCCCATTTATATGAATACTTACAAATTTTGCTTCTTTAAAAACTTTTTTGTAAGACCTTTGGCAATTTTTATTTAGAATGGACGTATTTTAGAGACATTTTAGCGAATTTCCCCTTTATTAACGAATTTGCCCTACACAGGGAAGAAGCTGTTTACCGAAGGTCTCATGGTAAGACCTATGGTCGAAAACATAATAACTTTTCGTTTTGAAATTAACCAGATGCCAAAAACATCATTTGTTCATTTTAATTAATATCATATATTTAATTTCATAAGGCGATTCTTTGCGTCAAAATTGTGGGCGTCTGGCAAGTCGTAGAAAGATGGGAGAGAGCTCAAATTAAAAGTCTCTATTCCGAGATGGCGGGAAAAATCGTGAAATTGCTTGAAATTCACCAGAAAACGAGAAATATCGTAAAATATCTGCCATTTAAAAAGCATTGGGATCTAAAAACTCTGCTTTGTTTACATAAAACATCAGATGCTGGTACTTGATTGAAAACCATGTGGTAGGCTAGATATCAATATAAGGTGGATTCAGTTTTCTATGAAGGTATTTTGTACTATAATGACAGGATTGTTTGAATTTTCCCTCATTAGGGGCTTTTAGCCCCTTCGAGCCACTAGTATATATTTAATTTCGTAAGACGATTCTTTACGTCAAAATTGTTGGCGTCTGGCAAGTCGCAGAAAGATGGGAGAGGGCTCAAATTAAAGGTCCCTATTCCTTGATGGCGGGAAAAATAATAAAATAGCTTGAAATTCATTAGAAAACGAAAAATAACGTAAAATATCTGCCATTTAAAAAGCATTGTGATCTAAAAACGTCTGCTTTGTTTACATAAAACATGTGATACTCTTACTTGATTGAGGAGCATGTGGTTGGCTAGATATAAATCCTATACTCTTATACGAGCAGTGTTATCTTGTATGTATGTATGCTTGCTTGCTTGCTTGCACAACGATCTCAAAAACGGCTCCGAGGATTTCCTTCAAAGTCTGGAAATAAGTAATTTATGACTCAAAAACGTCTTTTATGCAGATTACTTGGCCAGAGAAAATCTAATAACGTAATAAATCGAATTTTAAAGTTGTAAAATTTTAACATTGGCCTTATGGGTTGCCGCGATAGCAACGAAAATAAACAAGGAAAGTGTAAACAAATGAAGTAATCATAACAGCTGTTTGGGATCTACAGCCATTAAGGGAAAATACAGCAAGTGGGATGAAGAGTCCATGGAGCAATAAAAAAGGTTTCTATTTATCAATTTTATGACATTGAAATATTTTATAGTAACTGGATGAACTGGTAAACATGAAATAACACCGAGCAAGGCTCGGTCCACCAGGTACTATATGGTAGACAGAGTTTGCTATTGCTATGAAGGTATTTTGTACTACAGTAGAGTCCCACAAACCCGGACTAATGTGGACCGAACGGTGTCCGGGTTTGTGAAAATTCCGAGTTATCGGGAAATGAGTAAAAATAAGAAGAAATAAGAATAGTTTCTGTTATTTCTATAAGAAATCATGTATTTATTGCATAGTAAAAAATATAAAAACTAAATTAGTTACAAAAAAAACTTAAAGAAAAACTAAAACTGTTTTAAATGTGTCACACCGTGCTCTGACCTTGAATCTCAATGCACTTTATTGCTCTGGCAGGCTTTCCGAGTTATTCAGAATTCCGGGTTATCGGGGGGGGGGGGGGCTGCGCTGAAAGCTGTTTTCTCTCTCTAAAAAGAGATAGAGACTTGCTTTTTGGTACTTTAGGAGGTCTTAAAATGGCAACATTGTACAAACACACTTACAACGTTGCCATTTCACCACGCATTCCTTGGTCCCCGGGGATTACAAGGCAGTCTGTATGTCAGGCAAGTTTTCACTACCTGCTGGGTTTTAAAATGAATCATAGATTATGCTTACTTGTTATAGTATGTCACCACTGACACTATAATATAATTATTTTCGATTGGCATACCTGAGCATTAACTCAGATGTATTGTTTTAGTAAATTACCACTGCATTCGCTAGCATCGAGTTGTACAGGATTCACTCGTCAGACGCCGCTAGTATCGATTTTTTATAGAAAAGTGGAAATGTTCTAAGGATTTACAATTAGCACAAAATAAAGCAACTTTTAGCGATTGTAGGTGTTTACCAGCGGTCTTGTTCATCGGAGACAGGTGTTGGGAAGGAGCTGACAGGTAAAAACGGCCGGTCCAGTGGAGGGATATACGTTAAATCGTTAATTTCAAAATTTGATTCTCAATATGAAGAACGTGTCTAATAGTTTACCCTACCCAAAATACGAGCTTGCGACTTAGAAAGCGGCTTTGGACAGCGACAAGAACAGTACAGTCCCAGTAGAATGACATGGCCCATAAGACTTAATGTTAATAACAGCATCGGGTTATTAAAATTGAGACGAGCATTGCAACTTGTGGTTAGCTAACATTTAGTTGATGGTATGTAGCCAATGATTTAATGTAGTGTAATGAACTGAAACAAGGACCGAACAGTCCGAGTCGAATATTGTGGCCTTTAAAACTTAACACTTAAGACAAGTAAGTCAAGTCACGAGCGTTGAAAGTTATCGCAAATCAATAACAGCTGGTTAATAAACGTTCAGGTTAAGGTGATTTTATGAAATAGCTAGTTGATACTTAAAGTCATAAGAGGAACTGGGAACTGGGGGGACCGTTTCAAAACGTCAGTTTTGTCAGTTAAAACGTCCAGGTTATACTATATCAAGTAGGCCTAGGATTAAGTAGAACAGTCCGAGTCGAATAACGTGGCCTATAATTCATAATGGGACGTAGGAATGATTTTACGTTGCAGACATTTTTTCAGAGGCCGATTTCGCGGTGAAGGGGTCGAGATAGCAAAAAATGTCAAAGGAGCAAAGTTGGCCTTTATTTTTCGATACGAGCAACCGTTTAGGCGCTAGAAGCCCGAGAAAATGCGGTATTTTTTAGCTTTATACAGCCATAACTTGTGAACCGTAAGTCTTAGAGGCACGCGGTTGGAGTCGTTTTGGTTGTCTTGTTGAGCACTATAAGCCATAAAAATTTCATTGAAATCGTATAAGTAGTTTTTAAGAAATTTGAATTGTTAAAATTTCTACGGGTTTTCATGGAGTAAATGGCGTTTCTAATTAAAAACTAAAATCAAATAATGAAAATACGCCTGGATAGTAACCTAACCTAACCTGACTTAACCTAACCTCAAAACAAGGTACTGGAACACTGACTGTACAGTCCGCGTCGAATAACGTGGCCCATAAGACGTAATGTTAATAACAGCATCGGGTCGGGACACTCGTGGACCATATGTCGACTATATATGCTACTGACCACGCAGTTAATGACGTCACACAGTTAATGACATCAAGTATTTCATGACGTCACTTAGTTAATGACGTCCCCCTAAAACCCTTCTCTCTCGGTACTCCTAAAGCACTTCTCCCTTGGTCCCGGTAAGGACCCTCTCTCCTTCGGGTCCCGACAAAGCACTTCTCTCTCCAACGGTATTTTTTTGACCGTTAGATCCCCGTAAAGCACCTTGAGGCCATTATACAGAATTCAAAATAATGGAGAGAGGAAACCAGATATGTAATCAGGATTTTTTTCTGAACAAGATGGCGTTTTAATTTTTTTTTCTATCACCCCTAGGAACAGAGATCCTGTAAAGCACCATAGGGCCAGTCTGAAAACCGGGTACTGGTAAAGCACCTTTTGCTAGACAGAGAGAGAGAGAGAGAATTTGAGAATTTGACAATTTCTTTATTTAACCTGCCCTACGTTACACCAGCGGTCCACTCTTCCCCTAGGACAGGGTCAATTCTCAATACAGTACATTAAAATACAAACTCGAGTAGTGTGTGGCTTACAACTATATGACAATATAATATTTATTCTTATATAAACTTACAATACAAGAACAACATTTTTATTTTAAACTAAATTTTTTTTATACATTGAAATGTTGACTTTGAATCTTTTTATTATCCATGTTAAATAAACATCATTATGTGAAGGTATGAAGGAGAACTTAGTAAAAGAGAAAACTGTAAAAATCAATTCAAGATTTTGCCAGACAGGCTAATTATACCTTTCTAAAAGTTTTTCTTTTTTTTTACCGAAACTTTCCTCACTTGTAATATTTACAATATGGTAATCAAGAGCGTTCAATAACCTTATAGATAAAACGTGGAAAGATTTGCTGTAAGTAACAGTTCTATGTAATGGGAATTGCAGGGACACATTACCAAAGCGTGTACGTCTCTCATGAACATCGCACATTCTAATATATTTCTCATAGAGATAATCAGGTTTTTTATTTGCAAACATCCTAAACGACTTAGTTAACAAATTATATTCCCTTCTTTCTATAATCTTCAACCAACTAAGCCTTTTATAATATTCTGTCACATGGTCATCTAACCTTTAACCTAAGTTAAAAATGTACCTTATACAAGCATTTTGTGCTCGTTGTAACTTATTAGTTAAAATTTCATTAAGGTCACAAAACGCTAGACTTGCATAATCAAAGAAAGGGAAAACAAGAGTTGATATTAAAAGTTTCTTAACCTTAATTGGAGGACAAAATGAAAAGTTATCATGGTCTCGGACTTAGGTCTTACCATGAGTACTACGGTAACAGATTCTTCCCTATAGGGGAAATTCGCTAATAGATGTGTTTTCCATCAAACTTAACTTTTTGAAACGAAGAAGGATAATGCTAAGTAATAATAAAATGAAGTAATGAAATTGTCCTCTTAAAATATATCCTGGAATTTCAAATAAACTCGAAGTACAGAAATGAAATGACATTAACCTGATAGCGGGGCAAGGTGGGCAGCCCAACACCCCGACAGTTTGCTTTATTTCTTCTTATCGCAGGAACTCTTTGTGCCATTTACCGATTCCTTCTTTTATGACCAGGACATAAAATAGTCCACCTATAACTTTATACTTCGTCTATTAGACTGTTGTGCTTACTGTGATTGAAACCTTGGCTGGGAGAGATAAGATTTAATTATTTTATTCAAATAACATTTCCTTTTTAGTAGAAAGATTCATTGATGTTTTGTTGTTTACTTACTATATGTTTTATGAAATAATTTGACGTAATCATTTACATTTGATGTACTTTGTGTACTGGGCCAACTTGAATTAACAAGGGGGTTTTATAAAACAAGGTTTTTATTATTTTTTTATTTATAAACTAGACTAACCCCGTGCAGCGCAAAGCACCGCAAAAAAACTTACATTTATACTATTATTTTTCACTATAAAGACACTGGTATCATTTATAACATCTAAAGAATTTAACAAATTTGATGTATTTTGTTCTGTAATTAGAAACACAATTAATTCTACATTTTTAATCACCATTGAACAACTTAAATGATATAAATTAAAACATAAAACCAAGGAAGTTAGCAGGCGCAAACTCAGGGGGGGGGGCTCAAGCTTCTCCCAAACTTGGAAAAATATTCTAAAAATGGGAAAACAATTTTTTTAATGGAGTAAAACCTCTCAATTGTGTAGCCCTCAGTAGATTTCTTGATTATTTCTTAGATATTCGGAGATTTCACGGGCATCAAAACTCTTATCACCATCGGTCAATATCGGTATATGACTAATCTTCACTATAACGGTTTTCCAGCCTAAGTTTTCCAATAGCTAACTTTTTGTTTTATGTATGACATTAAACCTCTTATAGGGAAACCTATTATTTTTTGCTTCTTTTAGATATGTATTTCAATTTTTGAAATTTCCTGTAACTATCCAATTTAGCGGAAAACATAATTTTTCTGTTATGGTACCATGTATTTTATGGTGTTTTGGGATTTTACACAGAAAAATATTTGTTGAATTGGTAATGTTTTAACAAAAAACAACACTTTTTCCGAAAACCATATTTTTGGATTTGGGGAACACTAAAACAAATGTTTCCACTAACATCTGAAATTCAAAAATTTTGACAAAAAATACTTTCTCCATATACTATGATACAGGGGGAGAAAGTAAAAATGACAAAAAAATAAAAAATTGAAATACATTCAAAACATTAGAAAAAATAAAGGGTTTCCTCATAATAAGTTTACTGTCAGACACAAAATGAAAAAGTTAGCTTGGAAAACTTAAGGCTGGACTATAAACAATGGTATAACATCTAGAAAGTTAAAATATGTTATTTTTCATGTTCTTTGAAGCACACTTCTACACATTCAATCACCACCAAACTACTTAAATAAAGTAAATCACAACAAACCATGTAATGACAGTAAAACATTTGCTTTAAATCAAAGCTTTATAATCAGCTGATCTGTGCTGTTATACTCAGTTGATCAGTAAAAACAATACTAATGAATAGAAAATATTTTATATTCTATTTCTAAAATACAAAATTAAGAAATATTTAACTTTTCAGGCAAATGGGCATATATAGAGTTAATTACTTTTCGTTTAAGACATCCTGCGTGTAAATCGGTCCGATAGAACTGCAGATCTCACTCAAAATAAGCCAAAAATTTTACCCCATGTTATTGTAATAAGTGATATTAAGTTCCGTTTTTGGAAAATTTACTGGAGTAACAGCTGAAATCGAAGCAAAAAGGGCAAATATAGATACAATTACCTTTTAATTGGTACCAGCCGTGTGTAAATCGGTCCAATAGTATGGTCAGGCTCGCTGTCATAAGTTTAATTTTTCTCTATCTTAAATCTCCATAAGAAAAGTTTATTTTCCTTTGAACCCGATGAACATAAATGTTTTCAAATGTAGCATTCATCGTAGGTCTCAAAATGACATTTAATATGAGTGTGAACCATTAAAACCAACAATTTAGACCATCAACGTTATTTAAATCAGCTGTTTCACATAATTAAGTAGTTAAGGAATTTAGCAATCAAATCTTATTTTTTACTAACAATTATAAACTCTATAATTCAAATAATATAAAACTGTTTTTTAAATTCAATTTAAAGGATAATACATGATAATACATAGCCTACATTTTTATGTACTGGCAATGATAAACCAAATGCTTCTTGAGCGTTTGCTCTTTTTCTGTCGTTAGATAAAATACCTCGTGTCTTCACAATCAGCTGAATGAATGAATGTAAAAATGTATCATTGCAAAGGTTTGGAAATGTGGATGTTTTTAATTAATAAAATCAAGATAACGTCAAAGTAAATAAAACCTGCAAAAATAGAAAAGTTTAGCTTTTATTTGGTGCAAACTGCATGAAAATGGGTCCAGTGGAAGTCTCAGACGAACTGTCCAAAGGATTGGAAAAAGTTGATTTTCTCCCTTTTTTCCCCCATGTTAAATCTCCATAAGAAAACTTTATTTTCAATTTTTGACCTAGTTAACATAAATATTTTCAAAATACAAATAAAACCTGCACATATAGGGCCGATAACCTTTGTTTTGGTACAACCCGTATGTAAATCGGTCCAGTATTACGTCCAGGCTCGCTGTCATTAGTTTTACAAAAGTTTTTTAATATATAAGACTAGAGTAACCCCGTGCAGAGCAAAGCGCCGCAAAAAAACTGATATTCATACTATTATTTTCCACTATAAAGACACTGGCATAATATAACATCTAAAAAATTAAACAAATTTTATGTCATTTGTTATGTGATTAGAATTTTAATTCTACATTAATCACCACTGAACTACTTCAATGAAATAAATTACAACATAAACCAAGGAAGTTAGCAACCGCGAACCCGGGGAGGGGCTCAACTTCTCCCAAACTTGGAAAAATATGCCAAAAATGAAAAAAACACAATTTTTTAAATTGAGGCAGGAAAATCTCTAAATTGTGTAGTCTTCGGTTTAGATTTCTTAATTATTTCTTAGAGATTCTGTGATTTCACAGGTATCAAAACTCTTATCACCGTCGGTCGATCTCGGCATATGACTATTGTTCACTATACTGGTTTTCCAGCCTAAGTTTTCCAATAGCTAACTTTTTATTTTATGTATGACAATAAACCTCTTACAGCGAAAGCTAATATTTTTTTCCTTTTTAGGTATAGGCCTATATTTCAATTTTTGAAACTTCTTGTAACTTACCAATATGGCATAAAACATTAATTTTTCTTATAGAACACCCTGTATTTTATGTTGTTTTTGGATTCTGAACTTAATTTTAAGAACTATTTATTCCATACACCAAAACACATAATCATATGTTAATACATTTAACAACATATTTTCATACACCAAATTGTTGTGAAGATATAAGTTTGATTTGAAATGTTGTCTTTGGTAGTCTGTATAACGAAAACAGTCGGGTAAATAAGAAATACCAATGATAAAAGTGACGTAAATATGTGATTGTTGTTGAGATTCAATCATATAAAACTATTTTTATTGATATTCACTCTTAGCATGGTATTATTTAGAATATTTTTATATTCTGTAAGTAATACATAGTTTGGCACAGTTAAAGTGGATAAAATTTGAATTTGTTAACTCTTAAATCCTCATGACTTCTGAACCTGAATTTTTACAGACATGCGGGCGGTGTCATTTTGTTTGCCACTTGAAGCGCTGCAAACCATGAAAGTTTTATCAAAATCTTTAGAGCCATTTAAAAAAAAAATTGTTTTTTGTCGTTTTTATGGGTTTTTATGGGGTAATACCCTTAAAAATCTAATATTCAAAAAATGAAAAACAACCCCTGTATCATAGTTTTATACCTTCATGCCAAATTTCATGAAAATCAAACAATTGGTGTCATCTCTAGCTCTGTTTACATACATCAACACATTCACTTCACACACATACGCGCACACACACACAGACACCACTCTGGAAACAACTCTTTTGGATTCGGGGAGCACTAAAACAAATACCCCCTAAAAACTCAAATTAAAACATTTTGACAAAAACAATACTTTCACCGAAAAACATTTTTTAATTCGGGGAACACTAAAAGAAAATTTTTCCATTAACAACTCAAATTCAAAAATTTTGACAAAAAACTTTCCCCTTATGTTATGGCAGGAAAATTAAAAAATGTAATACATACCGAAAATCAGCTTAAAAATAAGGG
Source organism: Flexamia atlantica (assembly GCA_035578135.1). NCBI lineage: Eukaryota > Metazoa > Arthropoda > Insecta > Hemiptera > Cicadellidae > Flexamia > Flexamia atlantica. The sequence goes on from JAQJVK010000001.1 coordinate 159,928,979, forward strand.
GTTTCCTCATAATAAGTTTAAAACTGTCTGACATGAAATGAAATGAAAGTTAGCTTAGAAAACTTAAGGCTGGACATTCGGTACCTATAAACAATGACAAAACATGTAGAAAGTTAAAATAAGTTATTTTTCATGTTCTTAGAAACACAATTTTACACATTGAATCACCACTAATCTACTTAATAAAGTAAACTCACAACATAAACAAACCATGTTATGACAGTAAATCATGTACTTTAAAATAAAGCTTTATAATCAGCTGATCTGTGCTATTATTCTCAGTTGATCAGTAAAAATAATATTAATGAATAGAAAATATTTTATATTCCATTTCTAAAATATAAAATGAAAGAATGTTTAACTTTTCAGGCAAATGGCCATAGGCCTATATAGAGTTAATTACCTTTCATTTAACCTGCATGCAAATCGTTCCAATAGAACTCTAGATCGCACTTAAAATAGGCTAAAAACTTTAACCCATGTTATTGTCTGAAGTGATTTTAATTTCTGTTCTTGGAAAATTGAGTGGAGTAACAGCTGAAATCGAAGAAAAAAGGGCAAATATAGATACAATTACCTTTTATTTGGTGCCAGCCGTGTGCAAATCAGTCCAATAGTATGGTCAGGCTCGCTGCCAAAAGTTTAATTTTTCCCTATGTTAAATCTCCATAAGAAAATGGTATTTTCCTTTGAACCTATTAACATAGGTGTTTACAAATGTAGCAATCATCGTAAGTCTCAAAATGAAATTTAATATGAGTCAGAACCATTAAAACTGACCTTTTACAATTTGCCATTGTGATAAACATTTGGACCATTAATGATATTGAAACCAGCTGTTTCACATAATTAAGTAATTATAACACTAAACAATTTATCAATCAAATATTATTTTTTATTTACACTTATAAAACTCTGTAATTTATATAATATAAATCTGTTTTTTCTTTCCATTTAATAATACATGATAATGCATACATTTTATGTACTGGCCATGATAAACCAAATGCTCCTTCCCTGTCGTTAGACAAAGTACCTCGTGTCTTCACAATCAGCTGAACGAATGACTATCATTGCAAAGGTTTGGAGAAGTCGATTTTTTTAATTTAAGAAAGTAAGATAATGTAAAAGTAAATAAAACCGGCAAATATAGAAAAGTTGAGCTTTTATTTGGTACAAACTGCATGAAAATTGGTCCCCTGGAAGTCTCAGACGTTCTGTCCAAAGGATTGGAGGAGTTGATTTTTTCCCCCATGTTGAATCTCCATAAGAAAAGTTTATTTTCCATTTTTTACACATTTCAATTATATATTTTCAAAATTCAAATAAAACCTGCACATATAGAGCCGATAAGCTTTGTTTTGGTACAACCCGCATGTAAATTGGTCCAGTAGTACGGCCAGGCTCGCTGTCATAAGCTTAAAATTTCTTCCCCATGTTAAATCTCCATAAGAAAAGTTTATTTTCTATTTTTGACACATTTCAATTAAATATTTTCAAAACTCAAATAAAACCTGCACATATAGGGCCGATAACCTTCATTTTGGTGCAACCTGCGCATAAATTGGTCCAGTAGAACAGCCAGGCTCGCTGTCATAAGCTTCAAATTTCTTCCCCCTTGTTAAATCTCCATAAGAAAAGTTTATTTTCCATTTTTGACACAGTTAACGTAAACAATTTCAAAATTCAAATAAAACCTGCACATATAGGGCCGATAACCTTCGTTTTGGTACAAACCGCATGTAAATCGGTCCAGTATAACGACCAGGGTCGCTGTCATTAGTTTTACTGAAGTTTTTTAATATATAAGATAGTTTTATTTACAGAGGGTATATTATACCCTGTTTTTTTTATTATTATTGCATCTTATTTTTCACTAGTAAACACGCTCGGTCATCAGCTTGTGTTTATTGTAATCACCAGCACCATCTCCTTGAAATTTCCATCTCCATGTTAAATCCTATTAACTCAGCCCTTTTCTTGATATTTGTGTCCTAAGGGAAACTTTATTTTTTTAAACTAATATATTTTCTCGAATTTTCTTAACCAAGTGTTTTCTTTCCAGAGAGGAGTTGATAATTAATTGGTGTCAGACTTGGTTTTCCAAAAGTTCCTGGGTAATTTAGGTCCAATAGTATATAGATAATTTTTAACCCTTGGTGGATTAGGTAATCCACATGCACAAAATGTAAGCCTATTCGTACCAGAATTAAAAAATAGAGTATTCAGGTAGCTTCTCACATTACGTCACAGTACTTACCTTCTAGGTCTCTACAAAACGCTGGGATGGCTATTTCATTAAGTATAGGATACCTAAGACTCGGGGTTTCCTCAGGTGAAATGACTCATCTATAGATTTACTTGAAATTCGATTTTATTTAACTACATCTCTGTTTCAGTTTCGCTTGCAATGGCATTCAGTCTACAAATAAATAGCTAAATATACTGAATTTTTTCTTCTACAAGAATTGAATTGACTCAACCTTGTATTGGTCTATAGGAGTAGCTCTTAGAAAAATCGTCAACTACAGTATGAGGAATTTTGGCAAGCCTATGCATGCATCATCTCCTTTAATTTCCCATTCTAATTGTTCATTTATTTACAAGATAAAAGTTTGAATGATTTTCTAAAATGATTGAGCCCGAGAGAATAGACTAGGGATTGAAACCAATTTATAAGGTAAAAACATCATACAAAAATTAAACAACTCTTTAATCATCCATGAAAGCTTTTGATAACTATAATTATTCTTACATGTATAATGTAAGAGAGAGTTACTTACCTAACTAATCCTATTTAAAACTGCGCATTTAAGCCGTGTATTGAAAAGGTTTGGGTAGAGTATCCTCATTAAACTATGCTCAGAAAGCGGTATAGTTTGACAGGCCGAGCCCACCAAACTCTCCCATTTTTCCGAATGGACCGCTAGCGACAAGGTCCACCAGCGTAAAGCTATAGACTACCACACTCCTCACCGCATTCCGAGATGGTGGAGTTTGGCGGGGCCGGCCCGACAAGCAGTACCACTCAAAAGTGGTAGAGTTTGACGCTGGCAAACCTTGACGCTTTGGTGCGTCCCCAGTAGTAATTATTCGGTGAGTTCGAAAACCAGCCCGATTGGGCCATTATAAAAGGGGTTAAAGGGGGAGGCTATCAAAATTGGGTGTTTTGTATTTATTTCGTATAAATTTTAAGTGACTTAATTTTGATTCACATCATTGAATTCAGCTCGAAAAAACAAATTATTTGGTATTTTTAATCATCGCTCAATGGTCATTGGAACCTAGATACTGAGAGTGACACACAGTACGTTGTCCAAAGGTTAACAATATGGGAAATAAATAAAATTCTAGATCTCCCTAATTTCTGAATATATTTTAATAAAACGTGGTATGAAGCCTCATCTGGTTGAGATCTAATAAATTAAGGTTTCAAATCAACTCAACAATTTTAACATTTACGAGGCAGAAAGCCAGCACACTCATACCCCATGTTAACCTTATGGGAATTAAAAAAGGTTGTTTAGTTTGCTTATTTCTCAACATATTTTGATATGTGGCTTCATATAGTTAGGATCTACTTGATTATAACCTAAAATTCCCAATCTTTAGAATCTGTGGCATGAAACCTGCGTATGCTCCTCCTCAATGTTAACCTTATGGGAAATAAATAAAATTGTATAGCTCGCTTATTTCTCGACATATATTGATAAAACGTTGTATGTGGCTTCATCTAGTTGAATTCTTCGTGATTATAGCTAAAATATCTCACTTTGATAATTTTTTGCCAGCAAACCTGCATACTTGCATCCCATGTTATTCTTATGGAGATTATTTTGGCAAGCTTATTTACGGACATATGGTGATTTCACTTGATATGAGGCTTCGTATAAATCGTCTGTCTATGCAATTGACATTCGCTGAGTGGCTGCGGAGTACGGAGGTCTGCTGCATTGGAGGTATTATAGTTTACTATAGAGACGGCCTACTTTTCTAAATTCAACCAGAAAATATTTGGGTTTAGTTTTTTCTCGTTGCTTTTGTAAAACATGATTGCATTTTTTTGTATTTCCTTTTAATTCCGTAAGCAATATCTTAACTCATGAACCCATTTGAATTTTTTTATGATTTCAAATTCTTTTTTAAAAACTACTAGGTGAACCCGTGCGAATTCGCACTATTTAATTAAATTATAAATGATCGGCTGCCTTCTATGCGCACATATGTCGTCAATCTACTGTAAAAATAGGTTTTCGGAACGATGTAGCGTGCTAAAAGTGTCTCTAATAGCCACTCATTAGGATACGTATTGCAGCATTGTATGCGATGTTCGTTGTGCACTTCCTTCAAATTGAAATTATGGAAAAGCAACAGGTCAGCCATTGGGTCGAGGCAAAATTGAAGAATATGTACTCTTCTAAGTGGCATATCTTTCGGGTAAATAATTAAGTTACGCTCACACTTGGTGGTTCGCTATCGTTTGTTCTAAAAATAATAGCAACATCATTAGAAGTTATGTCGTTGTATAGGCGCTAATATTCTTTTCGACCTCTGACGTGCATTCCGCGTTGTGTATGCTGCTCTTTAGGAGTATTTTTCAGAACGCAACTCTTCACGTTGAAAATTTGCGTTTAGGGATTAACTTTAACCAAGTGTTCAGTCAAGCTGTGCATGAGTTCATTGCTGCAAGAGCCGTTGGCTTTGTTTAGCATTCTTTCTTTATCGCCAATTTTGACGTCCGTCATAGATACAGAGCATAAAACGATTGTTCTCCTCACGGTTGTAAGGTGCTATAATTGAGTGATAAATTGTTGCGTACAAATTAATACATGAAGTCCATTGTTTTCTTCAATTTAATAGCTCTTTTGCTTACTGTTGCGAGTATACAGCGTTCTTGGCATTAATATTTTATTTGTAGTTTCTGCTCAGTCTATTGGTACCAGTAATAAGACTTTGAACGTAATCGCTTCGTTGAGATGTAAGTAGATTTATTTTTCCCTTATGGCAGCTGTGTGAAAATCCTTTGTCTCTCCCTCTTTTTTCTCCTTGCAAATGTAGCATGCCACATTTCTGACATGGTAATGCCATCCCGCCAAGTGAGTGCTGCTGCATTCTTGAATTTGATAGTGTGATTTTGTCAGTGTAATTTTCCACTAATTGTTCCAGCTCCGCGTATGAAGCTTCTGTTTGCACACTTTCCCGTACGTTGTCCCGCCGTGTGCGAACATCTTTCCGTACATTGCCCCGCCGTGTCCGACCGCTATAAAACTTCTTCGTCGACTCGTTCTTAGCATGTTTGAAAGAATATAAAGTATCCGATCACAACAAATTTTCGTCGTCTGGTTCCTTTTCAAATAAAAAAAACAGCTGGGCTGAGTTTTAAACTACTTTGATAACTATTTTTTTCTTGATCTATATAGGCTACTTTCAATCCCACACAACCGATCAGATGTTTATTTGTTTACATTTTTGCTTGTCAAAACATTTTTTATTTTATAATAAGTTTTTCGCACTTTTAGCGAATTTCCCCTACAGGGAAGAAGCTATTACCGTAAGTCTCACGGTAAGACCTAAGCCCGAGACCATGATAACTTTTCGTTTAGGGCCACCAGAAGCAAAAAACACCATTCCTTTGAATTTTTATATATCTATCCATCTATATATATATATGTGTGTGTCCCAGATAGCACAACAATGAAAAAATCACGTGAAAATAACGTTTTCTTTGAACATTTTTAACGTGATTTTCACGTGAAAAAAAGTAAATATCACGTTTATTTCGCGTGAAAATATAGTGAAAATGTCACAACTTTGGCCGTGTTTTTCACGTGAAAAAAATACGTGAAAATTACGTTTTCATTTCACGTTATTTGTATATATTGTACATTTTTCACGCAAAAATCACGTTTCTATTTCACTTTATTTTATCATTTTTAACATTTTCACGTAAAAATTACATTTTAATTTTGTTTTATTTTCACATAGTGTACATTTTTATGTAAAAATTACGTTTTAATTTCGTTATGTTTTTCACATATTTGAAATTTTTTGGTTAAAATTACGTTTTATACACCTTATACCTTCACCATCTTTAACACTTTTTACATAAAAACATTTTTGTTAATTTTATGTTCAAATAACTACTTCAAAAAAATGTTAGCATGAATAGCATATTTTTATTCAAACTCATTAAAAAAACTTAAAAGTCAACATATTTGAATTCTGTGATATTTAACAATAAAAATGTTGTAAAATTTACAAATTACTACTAGGCCTTATAACCAAGGAATAATACTGAAAAAGTATTACACCAAACACTGTTGTTTTAAAGAGATTGTATATAAATATTATCAATTATTATCGTTATTATTACTATATATTATTTCAAAAAGTAGAACTAAATACCCATTAATCATGGTTTAATTTAATGCTAAGCACGAATAAAACCACGGAAAAAGGGGATTTTGTTCTACTTTTTGTAATAACCATAATATCCCTTATCAGTGAATCTGTCTGAAAAATATATATAATTTCAAACCATAATATCCCTTATCAGTGAATCTGTCTGCAATATATATATAATTTCAAAGTGAGCAGTTATTTTAACTTATTCTTGACTAATTAAGGCCTTGTGAAATAAATAGAACGATGATTGAATAAATTTATGTATTGACATGAAAAATGTTAAAAAATTAACATATACTCAATACAGTATCGGCTAAGTTTTTTTTTTATTAAACCTTAATAGGCCAACACAACATTAGTTTGTACGCTTCCTCATGTTCCATTTTCAACTCCATCTTCCACAAAATCTTGCTTCCTGTAAATCAAAACAAATCCAATTAATATTATAAAGCAAACTAATATCATAATCAAAATTTACTGGGAGACTACACTGTAAAAATATTTTTACTTTGGTCTATCAAGAAAAGCCATGCAAACTCGGTATAGCAGGCAGGAGGTTACTGGGTCAGTGAATTAATAATTACTGTTTTATGGGGAATAAAGGCAGGAAATAGAGAAATAATAGTATATTTCACTATTAGTCTTGATGTGAAATGGTACTTTAGTGATGAGTTGTGAACAATACATTTCATTATGATGCAAATAAGTAACCAAACTTATAAAAAATCATCCAAAATTTCATAATTTAGTCATTTCTCTATAAGAAAACACAATAGGGCTGAACTGTCTATTTTACTTTAGAGCCAGCTGGTTGAACTGTCAAAACCGGAACTTCGTTTGTTTGGGTACGGAAATGCAAAGTTTGGGTAACAAAAATCCGCTGATCATTATTTGTTTTGATGTAAGGAAGTCGAGGGTTTTCGTAGATTTCAGCTGTACGGTAACGGGCAATCTTTGTATACAGAGTGATGAAAAATGCTTTCTGAGGTCATAAAAACGTTAAATAAGTTTAAACTGTTTTATTGCAATCAAATATATGGTAATGCTATAATAAGGAACTTAAAGTTTCACCTAAATTTATTTTGAATTGCTGTTTTAGTAAGTAGACTTCCTGGCAGGTTATCTGTGTTAGTTAACACTGGGTTTGCAATTTATCGTGGCTTATTTATATCCAATTCACATTTATAGTTTTTCACTCCAGGAAGAAAGCTTGTAGTTACAATACATGCTTGCTTACCTACATTAGGCCTAAATGCAAATTAGTTAAAAATTAGCAAAAATGTCTAAATACCAAGAATATTTGCTACCTAACATTATTTGTCAACCTCGGAACATCATATCGTCCAAGAGAAAACAAACCTTTGTATCATTATACCATAGTTTTTTTAAATTCCTTACACACCACATGAGAATTTCTGCAGATTGATGAAACATCCAAATGAAAATAATCTTTAGTGTAACATCGATTAAAAAATTAGAGCCAATAAGTAATCTGAAGAATGTTATGGAGTTTTCCGTGCGCTGATCATAAAACATCATAAAAAATATAAGACAAAAAGGAATCCTAAGACACCCACAGAAAGCAATACTAAAAACCTACCTGAATTTTTTCTCCTTAAGTAAGTTGTGTTTTGAAGCCAATTCATAGACTGGATCGATTCTCACAATTTCTCCAAAAAGCCTAGAAACTTGTAATCTTTTCTTGGTGTTAAAAATGTAACAGCAAGCTCCTTCCTAAAAGAAACACAAAAAAACATAAAATTACAAAATAATCAAACAATATTAAATTGCAGATAAACAAATGTAAATTGCTTGAAGGCTACTTCAATATTTAAAAAGTTAAGTTGGCTAAGGTGCTCATTACCAACGTTTCCGAATAGGCGGGTGCAGTTTTCCAAGCGGTCTAAATTTTATTGGAAATAGGCTATCAATCTGAAACTTTTATACGTCTGTAACCGAAATTAAGATTATTCAATTTCATCGAGAACAAATCAAAACGCTCTAAAAAACATCAATATCTAACCTAAATAAACAAAATAATGTAATCAAATGCATTAAGGTGGAGTCTGATAAGGTCTCACCAGATGGGCCTACTCAATCAGAGTAGCCTACCTATATTTAAGTTAGGCCTTTGATAAGTGCTAGTGACGGGCAAAAATAAACAGTAGAAGTAAAATAGGTAATATGCTTTAGCAGAACGAAATATAATCAGAGGTTATGCAGTTGGTGCGTTTCATCTTGAGCTTAGGCCTATTCCGTTGCCGAAGCTGTCAAACATTATTTATTTATTCTTAATGATCTGGGGCACTAAATAATGAAAAAGTTAATCTCAACAAATATTAAATGTGATTAAATACAAATTACAGTAAATAGGTATATAGACAGCTATTAAAAAATGTTAACATATCAGGTTAACTTTAGGTATCAGCTATAGTGTTCTGAACATATTCACTCCACTCCAACCGCTTCAGGTGTAGGCCTAAACGGTTCCCATAGCTCAAGATAAAACGCCCAAACTGTATCCAACAAGAAGTTCAAAATTTAGTAATAAAGCTGAGGCTTAGGAGTTAGGGGGTACGAGTTTCATAGCCTATCTGATCTTCTGCCGTTTGTTCCTATGGCAGACGATTCAACATCTGATTTTCTAAGAAACAATATCGAACGCTCTACCAATAGTCGAAGTTCAATGTACTGTCTGTTGGTCAGAACTTAACACCTGTCTTTGATATCGATTGATTTGTTACTTTACGAAAATATGTTTATCGACAGTATTTTAGTACAAGATGGCAGATGATGAGAAATAAGGTAGTAAGTTGTGTTTAGTTAGTTAATTATAGGCCTAGTAGCGTTTTAATTTAGTTATTATATTATTAGGCGTATGTTTAATATAATTTTAGTTTTATTATATTTACATTTGGTATGACTTGTTGTTTGTGAGAGAATCGAATGATATAGGCCTAGATATAATTGACAATGGTTTCGGTATTTGTTTGTTATTGAAGTTTCTTCACTAGCCCACTGATGGTTGTTTGTTAAAACAGTACATCAGTTAGTTGAGTTAAACATGATAGGTTGATAGTTAATATCGGATAACCGAAATCTGAACTGAGTACCCAAAACAGAACTGATCTTTGCCCATGTTAAATCCAATTGAGAAGTTCAGTTATCAAACCTATAATAAGCATTTAAGGTAAACAATCGACAATCAACATAAACCTAGAAGATCAGATATGAAACTCGTACTGAATTATCACATGGGAGTGTTTTGAAAAGGCTAGGAGAGTTGTTATGATATGCATAATTACCAAATTTGTATCAACTAATCAGAAAAACTATAATGGAATGCTGAAAGTTGAGGTTAGGTTATCTTGATTTCACAATAGATGACTAAATAAATATCCAAAGTATAAACTTACCAAGAACGATGAAAGCCCGTAGTAGGGTTAACTCATTGTTCGCAGTTACTTGAAGACCGCAATTAAGTCTAAACTTCCACTTTAAAACCTTAAAAGCCGTTGTTATGACTTTAACTGAAACTGAGGCCAACGGCGTCTCACTCCTCACTCCACACTCAGGCTCCAGTTCAGTCCACCGCACCGCACCGGTTTGTGCCGCGTCGTCGTCTGAGGGGAGGTTTGTCTTGACACAATTCACGATTTATGGCCCATATTATTTTGGCAGGGTGATTTAATTTTTTTTATAATTTGAAATAAATAGCTTTTATTGTGTCAGGCACTTTTTTAAATAGTAAACTATTTTAAAACATAATAAGTATAACGAATAACAATTTAACAAATAGTATAATAATTTTATATAAATAATTCATAACATAATTATTTATAAATCCATTAAATTTTTAAAAATTATTTGTTATATTTTTGAATTTTAGTTTGGACTAAATAAACGATTACTGTAGAATTTGTGTATTTTACGAGGATGATAAAAATCGAAATGAAGAAACAAGAAAATAAAAAAATATAAAAAAGTTATATTTGTTATTTCATTTGATTATACTTTTGATTCATATTTTTCCCGTGAAAATAACGTTTTTAATTTCACTACATTTTTCACTTTAAATTTTTTCATCATATTCACGTAAAAAATATGTTTTGCTTTTTACTTTTACGTTTTTTTACTTTTTTCACGTGAAAATAACGTTATTTTTACAATGTGTGCTGACTGGTGTGTGTGTGTGTGTGTGTGTGTGTGTGTGTGTGTGTGTGTGTGTGTGTGTGTGTGTGTGTGTGTGTGTGTGTGTGTGTGTGTGTCTGTCAGCACGATAGCGGCCGTAAATGTGGTCCAATCTTAATGAAATTTGGAACAGACATGTAAAGTGGGAATCGATTGGACGAGTTCGTGAACCAGCCCGATCGGACCACCGGGTGGTAAAGGGGGACCCCACTAAAAATGGGTTTTTTGAGTTTTTTACATAGAAAAATAAAATACCCCCGTTGCAGCAGACCTGCATACTCAGCGAATTTCAAATGCAAAACAACATATTTCAATCTAACCTACCGAGATTCAACATGTTTTTGTAAGCTCCATAAGAATAACATGGGGAATGAGTATGCAGGTTTGCTGCTACGGGTAGGCCTATATTAAAACTGGGTGGTTTTAATTCAATATTTAGTTGATCTGAACTAGAAGAAGCCATTTACCAAGTTTTATCAAGATATGTTTAGAAATAAGCGAGATATAGAATTTTCTTTATTTCCCATAAGGTTAACATTGGGACACCGTACTGTGTTTACCACTTCCAATATCTCGGAAACCAATGGACATAGAGCAGTAATTCAAGATACTAAATTGTTTGTTTTTTTGAGCTGAATTCAACAATGCTAGCAAAAATTGGATAATTTTTAATTTTCTATGCAAAAAACTCAAAAAACCCATTTTTGGGGGGGTTTACCCCCCTTTACCCCCCCCTTCCGGTGGTCCGATCGGGCTGGTTCACGAACTCGTCCGAGTGATTACCACTTTACACGTCTGTACCAAATTTCATTAAGATCGGACCATATTTACGGCCGCTATCGTGTTAACAGACATATATAAATATAGATATATATATATAGATATATAGATATATATATATAAAAATTCAAACGAATAGTGTTTTTTGCTTCTGGGGGCCCAAAATGAAAAGTTAACATGGTCTCGGGCTTAGGTTTTACCATGAGACCTACGGTAATAGCTTATTCCTTTAAGGAAATTCGCTAATTTATCGAATCTTTGTTGGCACCATTGAATTTATCTAAAAAAAAACAAACAATTTTGTGCTTTGAATCATTGCTCTATGTCCATTGGTTACCGAGGTATTGAAAGTGGTAAACACAGTACGTTGTCCCAATGTTAACCTTATGGGGAATAAGTAAAATTCTATATCTCGCTTATTTCTCAAAATATCTGGATAAAACTTGGTTTGTGGCTTCATTTAGATGAGATCTAATGTATTGATTTTAGTCTAAAATCTCCGAAATTTCAACTTTTGTGGCAGCAAACCTGCATAATCATTCCCCATGTTATCCTTATGGGAAATAAAAAAATACTATATCTTACTTATTTTTAACATTTCTTAACAAAACTTGGTATATGGCTTCTTCTAGTTAAGATCTACTAAATAATGAATTAAAACCAACCAGTTTTAACATACCTGTTGCAGCAAACCTGCATACTCAGTCCCCATGTTATTCTTATGGAGATTACAAAACGTGTCAAATCTCGCTAAGTTGGATTAAAATATGTTGCTTTGTATTTGAAATTCGCTGAGTATGCAGGTCTGCAGCAGCGGGGGTATTTTCATGTTATATTGCCTAAATTAAAAATCTAAATATGCTTACGGGAATCTGCACATAGAGACGCGTGTTTTGATGTATAATATCTAGGGGAAAGTCTTAAAATAAAAAAGCCTAATCCTATTAAAGTTTTCATGTAGCGTATTAATAATATAGATAGATAGTAAATTAAATGATAGTGGGATTGTGCATATCTATACATGAAAGTTCTTTTCCAATGGTGTGGTAAGATTTTCCCTACATAGCACACAAGCTGAGAAAAAAGGATTACAAAAATCATGCTTGCCTAATAATTTTATATAGACTCTTATTGATTTTTTCCTTTTGTATTGAAACTAACGGCTTTGAAAAAAGTCTCAAATTCTTCAATGAAAAAGTTTGTGACCATTTGAACTTTTTATTTGTTGTAGGAATAGCCTGTCACCCTTTAAACTAAGTCCAAGAATCTAACTAATACCAAGTTAGCAAAAGCTATATTTTTATGAAGAAAAGAAATGTATTAATTTAAATATTACCATTAAGTAATACGACCTGTTTGTATTTCCAGAATCCTGGGAGGCCCAGTGTATTAGTGTCAACCGACTGCTACTACAAGCCAGATGATCTTAAACCAGCATCTCCATCCAGTGTTTACTCCGACAAGTCCAGTTACTCGGGCTCGGTGGACACGTAAGTCCCGACACGACGCAACTCGCCCTCGGGCTCCTCAATGCGATGAAGCTGAATACCAAGTGATTTGGGTGGCCATTGATAACAGTAAATGGTAAAGGTCAAAATATTTGTCTACCTTAAACCCAGTACTTTGGAAAAATAAATATGAGAATGAAGATTGTCTTATTTTATTTCTTATTATGAACATGAATTATTAAGCTGAATAACAAATTAATAATGAAAAAATATTCGACTTTGATACTTTAAAAAAGTATCATTAAAGATATTAGGTTTTTCTTGCGAGATCTCTCAGTTTTATATCAAAAGTAATTCTGAAACATAATAGATCTCTTCAAACCTCATGCCTTTATAAAACTTGATCTTATATATTTTATGGTCTATGTGGGTTTTTGTATATTCTATGGTCTCAAGAAATAACCATACCGCCCAAAGAAATAACTAATAGTTGAGTTGAGCAGCATTATATTGGTTACATTGTCACTTAACATCGCTCATTGTGCGTTATTCATTGCTTCAAGTTGATCATAATTTTCTCCTGGGTTTCCTAGTAAGCGAAACCTACCTGAAATATGAATATTTATGTTTCAAAGACTGGTAGAAAAAGGGAAAACCCAATAGGGTATCCTTAAAGCCCCTCTAAGCAGGGTCATTAGGGCTGACACTTGATTGGACACCTTTATTACCCAGCCAAGCTCTGTCAACCACTGGCATCCGACTAGTCATCTACCCCTATATGTAACCTGCATGTACCGACTGCACTGTTCTTTACTCTGTGGTTTATATAGGCTGCTAAGACAATTTATCAATTTATCTCGATGGACGTAATGTTTAGTAGCCATATTTAGAGTTCTGGGAGTATAGATTAAGCTTTTTCTTCCAAATTGTAAGTGAGTAACGTTAGAAAACAATGTCCGTACACTGTACTGTGTTATAGTTGTAACAACTATAATTGTTTACAATAGGTGTTTGAGTGGACTGCACAAAAATATTTTTAAGTGTGATAGTTGAGGAGTTTGTGATAGAACTTCAAAGTTTTTCTTTGATTTGGTTAAGCATAAAACAATTATTTAAGCTTGACTAATGCATTTATCCCCCCCCCCTCTTTAAATCTATTTAATCTTAGATTTCCCTTGATGAAAATGTAGTTCCATTACATTTAGGAGAGACGAATGTTAACAGACCAAAATAGGTCATTTACTCCACAAGTATTTTTTTTATTTTTATTTTAAAGCTGAACTTATAAAATTGCAAAATGTCGTTCAGCGTAATATGTTTCTTAAAAAAAAATATTATGAAACTTGATGTCAACATTTATATTTTATTTAAAACTGTAATATTGATCTGTCTATGCCAAGACATATAGTGTATTAAACTTTCAACTATATAATAAACCATAAAATCCCGAAATGGATAATGAAAATCATATGTGTTACTTTGTTTCCAAGTTAAAGTGTTTACAGGGGCCCAACTGACCAAAATATTGTATATAGATTTTTCCTTCTTTTAAAGGCTAAATAGTGAGGTGGCTTAGTGACATTACCGTTACCTAGCGGATAATACTCCCGTCGCAGCAGACCTGCGAACTCAGCGAATTTCCATAGGATTTATTTTGTATATGTGAGCATTCAACTTATTTGAAGGAAAGTATTGTTTGAATACGTTAAGTAAATAATATACTAAAAACGTTCATTTAGTCATTAAAATATAAAAGCTTTAAACATGAGGAAACATGAGGAAAATTAACAAAGAGACCATATTGGTTTTCATTAGTAATATATACACTTTAGTATTTTATATAATTCTTAGTCTTTTAATTTTTAACAACTTTAATCTTGTTATAGTTTAAATGTCAACAAACATTTAAGCAATAAATTCAAAACACTCAAAACAAACAAATAACTTAATCTCATGAAAAAATTAAATTCAACCATATGGTCAGTTTTGTAATTAAAACATCCCTGTTGCAACAGACCTACATCTCCAGCCAATTTCAATTAAACATATCATCAATCCTCATCATTGTATTCATACCATATATTATGCTACATTTTCAGGCAGTTTAGACCAAGACATCCCCCCACCAAATGCTCATACTTTCTTTATTAAATTTAAAAATAATTTGTATTTTTTGATACTGTATACATTTTTTGCAAAATCCTGATCAATGAACTCTAACTATTCAAAATAAACACAAATAAAATTTTCATCACCTGAAATTTTAACATATGTTCAGAATTGTATTTTTACTTTCTCCCCCCTATACAATGTATATGGAGAAAGTATTGTTTTCGTCAAAATTTTCGAATTTGAGTTGTTAGTGGATATATTCGTTTTAGTGCTCCCTGAATCCAAAAAAGTGGTTTTTGGCATGGTGTCTGTCTGTCTGTGTGTGTGGATGTATGTGTGTGTGTGTGTGTGTGTGTGTGTGTGTGTGTGTGTGTGTGTGTGTGTGTGTGTGTGGATGTAAACAAAGCTAGAGACGACACCAGTGGTCTGATTTTCATGAAATTTGGCATGTAGGTATAAAGCCGTGGTATCTTGAGGCATATTTTTCATTTTTTTGAATTTTTGATTTTTAAGGGTATTTACCCCATAAAAACCCATAAAAAATGGCAAAAGTCCAAATTTCTCAAAAACGGCTCCAACGATTTTAATAAAAATTTCACGGTTTTTAGTGCTTAGGATGAAAAACTAAATGACACCACCCGCATGTCTGTAAAAATTCAGGTTCAGAAGTTATGGGGGTTTAAGTGTTAAAAAATTCATCTTTTTCAAATTTCACAAAATATGTAACCTCTAAGGAAAATATACTTGCAACAATTAAATTCGACTTGAAAAACTAAATAATCCAGTATTTTGAATCATTAGTTAACGTCAACTGGTTGCGGAGATAATTGATATTTTAGTTCGGCGGTAAACGCAGTACGTTGTCCAATGTTATTCTTATCGCAAATATTTAAAAACCGAAATCTCCGTTATTTACTAACCGATTTCGATAAAATTTGGTATATATTTGTGTGATTAATTAATTGTTAATTTGTTTTATTACACTGAATAGGTTTTCTGGCTTTAAATGACTTAAAGGGAGAAAGTATGTGTCAGTTTTCTGATACCGTTTATTTTTTAATAACTTAAATCAGGGTGGCTATACTTTTTGGAGGGAAAAATTAAAAATAATATTGGACAACGTACTGTGTTTAGCACATTCAATATTATCCAATATCTAAGCAACGGATTGACGTAGAACAATAATTCAAAATGCTTAATTGTTTGGTTTTTTAAGCTGAATTCAATTTTGACAATGAAATTTAAAAATAATTAGTAAAAAGGTGTTAAATCTTGAAAATAAATTTTATTTTGTCTAAAAAACCTTCTTACAGTAAATCAATCTTGCTGGTTTTCGAACTCAAAGTCATGAATGACGCTTTACACGTTTGTTCCAAATTTAATCAAGATTGGACCTTTTTTACAAAAGTTATCGCACCTACGGACAGGTATATACCTACTCAGCAACTAAGGCGGTGGTTTCAAATCGATATCTTGGGAAATATTAGCTTGGATACCCATAAATAAAATTTTTTCAATATATTTTTGTATTTTTCAGCTATTTTGGATTATGGTGCTGGGCATGGAAATTTTTAAAAATTCCATACCCGGCACCATAATCCAAAATGGCTGACAAATACAGAAATATATTGAAAAATTTTTATTGTATATAGGCATATATAGGCGGCACAGTGAGACTTAAACCCGGGACCATGTTATTTTTTCATTTTGAGGTCCCAAGACCCCAAAAACACTGTTCGTTCATTTTCATATATACATGTATATGTACATACATATATATAAATGAACGAACAGTGTTTTTGGGGTCTTGGGACCTCAAAATGAAAAAATAACATGGTCTTGGGACCTCAAAATGAAAAAATAACATGGTCCCGGGTTTAAGTCTCACTGTGCCGCCTATATATGCCTATATACAATAAAATTTTTTCAATATATTTCTGTATTTGTCAGCCATTTTGGATTATGGTGCCGGGTATGGAATTTTTAAAAATTTCCATGCCCGGCACCATAATCCAAAATAGCTGAAAAATACAAAAATATATTGAAAAAATTTTATTTATGGGTATCCAAGCTAATATTTCCCAAGATATCTATTTGAAACCACCGCCTTACTTGCTGAGTAGTAAATACGTCATTTTCATTGGGTATTAATTTTTAGCCGCCATCTTGGACCAACCATATTGGATACAACATAGTTTTTTTTTAAATATGAATGTAGTATTGTGACACATCATTACAGTCTAGATTTTCAAGCTGATTACAATGCTGAAAACCATTTTTGAAAATATGCATTCGTTACAAAGTTATGCTCAAATCAAAATTCATCCCTTTACATTTCTTATAGACGTTTCGTATTCTTAGCATTTTTTGAATTATTTTTCTTATATCTCTTATTATAATTAAGATATGTTGTTAGTTTTAGCCTGAAAATATTCAATGAAATAGCAGCTTTCATTTGAGTTAATAATGATCAACATCGGACAAGTGACAGATGAGCTATAAGGGTCAATGTAATTAAAAAATAAATTTTTCAGGAAATTTTTTTAAATCAAGTCTTTATATCTCCGGTTCTAAACAAGGTATTTAGATCATTTCAGTCTTAAAATACGCAGTGATACTTCGGATTTTGTTTTAAATATCGATACGTACAATCTGTCAGGTTTTAAATGGATTTTAAGGCTCATTACGACATAAAGATTAGTTATTTTTAAATTTAACGTTTAATATTGGATTATATCTCACCCGGAATTTGTCCAAATTAAATATCGCAGTCTCAAAATAAAGCTGATATTTTACTGAGTCTTTTAAAAGCATTCAGAACTCCATAACTGTCCTAGAAATAGAGATATCAGTCTTATATAGACAAAAATCTGAAAAACTTAATTTTATATGGGTTTTTTAGCCACAACTCACCTGAAACTCAATTTATTAAAATAATTTATGACTCAAATGAAAGCCAATAGTCTACAGAGTCAATTAAGACCTTTACAATTTTTGAGTCTTCTTTGGAACTAGAGAAATCCTTCAAGAACTGTAAATTTATGCAAATAAAACAAATTTTTGTTGAATGAAAGCTTATAAGTCACCTGAGCTTTAATCTGATTTTATTAAGAGTTATCTCACTTGAAAGCTGATGCTTTGTAGAGTGATTTAAGACCAAAACGAACTAGACACCTTATTTAGAACCGGAGATATAGATAATTGATTAAAAACAAATATCCGAATAATTGATTTTTAAGTTCTTATGAACTCTTATAGCTCATCTGACACCCGTCAAAAATTGATGATTAATATCTCAAATGAGAGCCGCTATTTCACTGAGTAATTTAAGACTAAAACTAACTACATATCTTAATTACAATGAGAGATATAAGAAAAATAATCCAAAAAAATGTTTAAAATACAAAACGTCAATAAGAAATGTATAGGTATGAATTTTGATTTAATCATAGCTTTTAAATGAATACATATTTTCAAAAATGGATTTCAGCATTGTAATCAGTGTGAAAATCTAGTTCATAATGATGTGTCATAACACCATCTTTACATTTAAAAAATTGAGTTTATATCCAATATGGCGGATCCAAGATGGCGGCCGAAAATTATTATACCGTCAAAATAAAGGATTAACGACCTAACAATGGTAGGTGTTGTTTCCAAGTCAATATCTAAAAAAATGCATGTAAAAGATGCTGTAAAGTAACTTTTTTTCAAAAATGATCCCATGTTAATTATGATTTAACATCCCACACACGGATTTTGGTGCCGGGTGTAGAAAGTTCTTAAAATTCAAAAGGGCTCCTAAGCTAAAACTCATTAGTACACCATAAGGTAACTTCACACAAAATTTGATGCTTTTAACCGCCAGGTAACGGTAATTTCACTAACCCACCTCACTATAAGCAACCTCACTATAAACCATGGCCATCAGATGGCTATGCTTAAACTGAATTTTATGCTTCGACTGAATTTTATAGATTTCATGCCTTGTTATCAAAGTGATAAAAATAAAACATTTAATATGAATGAGCATTCAAAACTTGTATTTAATATCGCTTTTGAAGCCTTTATAAATACTGTATCTATTTTGATTATTATTGTACTGTACTTCTTAATATTATTAATTGTTTTGTATGAATGTTGATTAACAATTAAAATATCTTGAATATTAAATGTGTGTAAAAATGTATAAATCTTAGTTTGTAGTTTTGTATTTTTAAATAAGGATTAAGGTGAAAGATAAAGATTGGTCAGTTTCATAAAAATACAATTGGCTTTACTTTATGTGTTTTTAAATACAGTATTCCTGTGATTGTTTTCAAAAAACATTTTGAGTATATTGTGACTTTAGAACTACCTTTTTTAAGCACCATTTGTATATAGACGTAGTGTTCTCTTATATACATCGAACATTATACGATACAATAAGCCCAATGGTAATTAATTTCTACTGTAAAAATTTATAGCGGTTTAATTTTTTTCTAAAAATTTAATTTTTTAGCAAAGAGAAGTTTTATTACTAAATAATAATTGTCAGCATATTTTACAATTTTCAGTTCTTCGTCAAGGTTTTTTTTCTATTGTAGTGAATTTTTCTTATAAAAATATGTAATTAGTAGTTATTACAAGTATATTTATTTTATTGAAAATACATCATTATGTATCTGTAGGCTAAGCAAAATGTCATAAATAATTTTTATAACTGTCACTGTCAAAGTTTTTATTAAAATCAAAGTAAACCAACTTTTTACTACAAAATATTCAAGAAAATATTTTTGTTTATAATTAAATTGTAAAAGGCAGTTTCTTTTTCTCTAACTTTACATAGGCGTGATGGTTTATTTCCACCACTCATTAGGATGTATTCAGTGAAAAAATATTTTTAATAACATTATTTGTAATCATGAAGGTGGACTAAGGAATGAAAAAGGTTGCTTGTGTAACTAAAATATTGTAGCCATGAAACTGAGCTACAAAATTTTCTTTGTGGTTGAGAGCAATGCTATTTTGTGTAAAAATAAAATCTTCTTTGAAAGGTAGTAATACTTAACAAAGCGTAAATAAAATATTACAAGGAAACAGTGCTCATTTTTTAAACCTTAAAGTTTAATTATTTGAATTAAAACTTTTGAAGATTATGAATTTGTAGTATTTAAAGCCTAACTAAAAATCTTTTAAGGATACTCCAAATTTTAATGGAATATAAAATATCAAAATTAGCAAAGACATTTTATAACATAATACTGTTTTCTACAATGGTATATTCCATTACGAGCCCAGTGAGTACTGTTTTACTGAGCGAGCATGATAATTCCCATAATTCCCGGGATTTTCAAACTGGTAAAGTAAAACTTACAGTGCTACGTAGTTAAGAATGATAGGCCTACTTCTAACTAGAGAAAAACATATTTTTAGTCATAACTTATTTTTTCTACAACTAAGCATTAAGCGTAAGATTACTTACTTAAAACTAATCATAAAACAGTTGTTTGTTGAGGAGCGAGCAAAAAAGTATATTTTCTCCTCACCTGTTATGATTAGAGGCTTTTTACTCCTTGTCAGGGCCGCCAAGAGGCCATGTCAGCCAAGTCTGAAACTTGGGGCCCGGGCTCCAAAGGGGCCCGGGATGAGCGCAGTTTTTCAGATTGAGGAAATATTGGTATCGACTTGTTGGAAATAAAATTAGGCCTACTTATTAAAAAAATGTCCAGCTTTATCACGAAAATTACTTTGATAATACAATATTCAGTTAATGCAGAAACAATTGTTTTGTCTGTCTGTACTATTGTATTTGCGACTGATTTTACATTACGGCGGTGGCAGTCAGCTAATAGTGAGCATGACTGACTCATACCTCCCTCATGTATATTTACAACAACTTAAATGCGTTAAGATGAAATCATCCACGATGGTAAACAACAAAGAGTACAACATATTTTGCAATTAATGCAGATGGCCGGTAAGATTATTAATCGTGCACATTGATTGTGAAAAAACGGAAAAGTAAGTTCGTGAGAGAAGCTATGGGAAAGAGATGCATGTCTCGAAAATCCAATAGTGCAGCATCACTAATAGTGGTATTTTTAATAAGTGTAGACTATTTTCTAAATCCGACCGAACATTCAGCCTGAATTGGTTAGGATTTTTGGGGTTCCTATATGTATGTTGTTCCACCTTTATACTACCTAAAAACGCGAGTTTAGAGATCTGATTTTGGACAATTTTCACCCCCCCTTTCACCCCGGACCCCCTTTCACTGGGGGGTACTCCATACCTCCCAGACGGCCCTGGTGGTGTGCAGACTTGGGGCCCGCCTTGGCTCTCGGCGGCCCTGCTCTTGTATTTGTAAAGTAAAATAATAAATTGTCTCCCAGTGGAAGTAAAGTGGTTACTTTGTCTCCAGGCGCGGCGGGAGACAAAGTAAACCCATAATAACATTGAAATCAATAATTCAAAAATTAGAGCGCCTTCAAATTTTCACGCACATATGAAAATATATCCCAGCTCAACAAATGCAGGGGCTACCGGCTGATTTAGTGGCAGGAATAATCAAATTAGATTAACAATTAACTGTGAGAACGACTAAAAATTAAGCATATAAAAACATTGCAACGATCAGCTGATCGCTGGTGCATGAATGATTGTAGCTACCTGGAATATATACAGGCGCTAATAGCAGAACGAAACAAAATGGAATTTGTTTTATCATGAGTATTTACTAAGTCAATAAAACAAATGTTTACGGCCAGGATATATATTATTGCAGAGGAGAGAAAAATGTTGTATGAATTTCGAGAGCAAAGCACATTGTCTTCCTCGCAAACTCGGGCGCCAACACTTTTACTAATGAAACAATACTTCACGCACTAATCACACAAATAACTAACACGCTTGCCAGATGTTTACTTTTACACTTGCCCAGCTGATTGCCTCAAAAAAATATTTTACAATACGTGCTCCCAAGCTTGCGCTCTGTTTTGATTCTACTGAACTCGACTTCTTTGTAACTTCAAACTGAAGCGTTTATTACAATGGACGCAAGTAACTGTGCTTGTATTAATATACATTAATATACATTTTTTATTGTTTAAGAATCCAAAACTGCAGTTGTAGGAAAAGTATTGTATGTATTTTGCGTGTAAAGTGCCTTTCTCGCTTTCGCTAAAATTACTGCACTCCTGCTAGCTCAAGCGAGAAAGATCCACTTCACGCTCTTAATTCATAAATAACTATTTTTTCGCATAAGCCAATTTTACCTCAATCTTTCACACGTATCCTATTAGAGCAAGAGCCCACGACCGCCAGACCTTCGTTATTTTATAAAAGCTGAAAGTTCCTCTAAGCAATGTTTTTAATTCAAGTAACAAGAATCAGCTATTAAGAATTATGGCTAGTGGTTGCTTTGCCTGATATTCACAGATTCATATCATTGCAAGCCTGGAAATTTCTTAAACAGCTGGTAACTTCCATTTAAAATACAGGGAAGTGAACAGCTGTTTAAGTAGTTTTGAAGCTTGCAATGGTATGACGCAGAGAATATGAAAATGAATAAAAACTGCACTAAAGTATAGTGTTTGGTTTTTAAATGATTTCCGCTTGTAAATTTTGGTAATTACAAAATACCAAAAGCAGAGCGGAGCTCTTTATGATGATTTTGAAAGATATATTAGCAAATATACTTCAGATTTGCAGAGTTGTCTGGCGAGATGTTAAAACCATCAGAACTGTCTGGCTACCGAGGAAACATCTGAGGATATTCCCCCATGTAACATACGAAAATTCAGGTTTTATACTATAACGTTAGTATAATTAACCTTCGTAAAAAGTTTAAAGATGTCAGAAAAAAAAGGATGAAACAGCGCTAAACGTCTGTCAGTGAATGATGTTATTTGTAATATTATTCCAAAGAAAATAAGGAGAAAACTGAGCTAATTAGTTTGCATTTTCTCTGAGTCACACCATTGTAAGCTTCAACATTACTAAAACAGCTGTTCACTTCCTTGTATTTTAAATGGAAGTTACCAGCTGCTTAAGTAATTTTGAAGCTTGCAATGATACGAATCTGCGAATATCAGCCAAAGCAACCACTAGTCAAACTTTATAGTTGCAGATTCTTGTTACCTGTACTTGGAACATTGCTCTGACAAACTTTCAGCTTTTATAAAATAACTAAGGGTACGTTCATACCGGAGCCGGGAGGCAAGCCTGGTGGGTAGCCGGGAGGGAAGCTTTGACCCTGGCTCTGAGCATTGCTCTGAGCGAGTGTATCACCTGATGTTTGATTCAATAAACTAAATGTCAAATTAAATTACAAATGTCAAATGTAAATATGATTGTTTACTTTTAGTTTGGTTATGAAAAGTGTTTTTATAATGTTACAAGTACTTCATTTTAGAACTTTAACTCATTTATTTTTAACTTACTATATGATTTAAATTGTTTTTATTTATTAGTTTGATAACTTAGATGAAGATAAATAAATATTATAAATAAGATAAATAAATAAGAATATAACTTAAAAGAATATTACTTTCATTTCAAATGACTGAGATTAAACGTTAACTACATAACCAAGAAATACACTGAGATCGCCGAGTGAACTAATAAAAGTGGTGGATGAATGGACGAAACTTGAATTTTAAATTCAGTGTATAAATTTCAAAGATTATTCTGATGTTTGGCTAGGTGAAGTTTTTGGTGATGATTATTGTTTTTAGTGTGTGAATTCATTCAGGCTTAAACTGCTTGAACATAATACTAAAATTTATTTCAAAAAAAGTTTTATTTTTCAGAAATTTTATTGTTAATGGTTTTTAAGTTATAGTTATACAATAAAATAAATTTGTCCTTTTATTTTCCATGGAAGAATATTTATTTTACCAAACTACCAGTATTCTAAAATGAAGAATTTTTATTTTACTATATTTTGAAATTACGACGTACAAAATAGTGTTTGGGCTATTAGGTTATAGGCTATAGTTTTACATAGACGACAAGTTATCTTCCGCAGCGGGAAGTTAATCAATGCACTCAATTTAATCTCAATTTAGTCTAACATAAATGTGAGCAGTGTTAACACTCGCATGAAGTTGTACTAAATTTCACTTTAAACATTGTTTTACAACAATGAATTCCTAGAACGTGACGTGAATCTCGCTGGCGTGGTCTGGAATGGTCGAAAAAGCATAACGGAATAATTAGGTGAACTAGCCTGAACTAGGTCGAAACTTGCGTAAAATGCCGCGCTGCAACGACGCATCCTCTAATCTAAGGAAATATCCTTTAATTACGAATGAAACATTTCATTAAGTTAGAATAATGAACGGTAGCTAGTCCTTGGATCTTAAAGGTACAATACGCTCAACACTCTTATCTTCTCCGTCTACGTGATCAATGAATACAGTGTATTCATTGACGCAGGGGCGTACCCAGGGGGGGATGGATATCGAGATACATCCCTCCCAAAATTTTTGGAGATTTTGGGAAATTTTTGGGAAGATTAATATCGTGTTCATTATGAAGGTGGTGGTATCACTAAACCAAGAACACTACACATTAATTACTAAAATTTTATAAAAGTTTTATATAGTTAAATTCTGTTATATCTTAAAGATAATTAATTCGGGGGAGTATATATATTTGGATTAAGGTATTTTTACCTATTGCTGTTATCGTGAGTAATTAGCGGGAGAAGGCCTATAAGAACCAAGAACATAAGGCAAGCAAACACTCCTGATGACAACAGTGGCCATTAATGGTGTCCACGATATTGCTGCCATATCGCCATTGTCGTCAAATGTGGCAAAAGACTCATCATATTACGTGAAATATTCATGGTAAAAAAATCACGATGTTAAAAGGCGGCATACGAATACTGTCGTCTTCTCACAACCGTGTTCTTTACATTATTCGTCTGTAAGACGATCTCGTAGCAGCATCGCGGCAGACGAAAATCGTCTGCCTACGTTGCGTGAGTGAGGACCAGGTCTCGCCGTCAAATCTAGGCATATTTGTGATAAGTCTATAAGATATATGAGATCAAACGTTTTCCGGTGGTCTCCACTATTCGACGTATCACTATTATATTATTATTATTACCCTTCGATGCTTGCGTGTCCATCATAGCTTTATGGTTGAGTTCTGAGCCTTGAAGAAAAACTACAGAAGAGAGACAACCTGTATTTTCAAATTCTATTCCCCCCGGAGTATCCCCCCCCCCCCCCGAAAATAAATCCTGCGTACGCCACTGCAATGATGTGATGTTATTTTTGGGGTAGAACATCTAATATTATGCCACGTTCTATAAGAGGAGGCAAGAGAATTTTAAGTTTTGTGCAGCCCAAACTGACAACAGTGGGGTCCATAATAGGCGAAAAAGATTTTTTTATTATCCTGTTCGTAATTACATCAACGTACAGAATTTTAATTTTTTTTATCTATTTAAAAGTTTTATTATAAATATTATTTTATAATGTGGCCTTTTTAATTCATCCCTTATATTTATTACTTTGCATGAAACTAAAACGTCGTGTGCTAAAATTAACTTACTTACTGAAATAAACTACGTTTATATGACAACATATTGTTCCCAATATTTGTCCTCTATGCACGTTTTCCTCCACATCTACAATTTTCATCTGATTTTACAACAATAGGCTTTGTTTACAAATAACCATCCAGGATTGCTCCCTTGCTCTGACCCTGGCTCAGAGCTTGTGTCCCATGTAGAACCGCTTCTGATTGGCTGGTGTGAACCGGCGATGGAGCGATGGAGCGAGTGTGCTTACCTCCCGGCTCCGGTATGAACGTACCCTAAGGTCTGGTGGTCGTGGGCTCTTGGACTATATAACAAACACATCATCTGACGTTGCGTTGTTGTAAACAGCTGTTTCCTTACATGAGTCTTTAATCAGATGCACAGTAAATTGACCGTGCAGTCAGGGGTGCCCAGAAGGGGGGGGCATGGCGCAATTTGCGCCATCAATATTTTTTGGGGGGGGCATGATTTTTTTGGGCGGGATTTTTGTTTTTGAGAGGAATTTAAAACCAGCGAATAAGGGAAAATTACAAAAAATAAATGATTATAACCATACGCAACAGTTAAAAGTACTGTTTATTTATCTAACCATTTCATAGGGATTACCATCGCCATATATTCAAGTTCGCCATTTAACCCAACCCCGGAATCTCCACGTCAATCCGTAAGTGTGAAATTACTTTGAAGGGCGGTTGGCAGTGGCTCGACTGGCAACCCTGTCTGAAATCAGGGCCATAGAAGACATGGTGTCAGACAGGATTTGTGGCCCCGGTCTGACCCAGCCGTTAGTATTGTTGCCAAAAACCTGGTATTTACCCAGTTTTCGTTTTATTTGCAGGCCGTGCGGAGATTTGGCAGTGATTAAGAAGAAAAACTGGGTGTAACTAAGGATTTAAGACTTGGGTTGAAGAAATTTACTGAACAACCTGGATATTAAAAAAAGAAAAAAAGGTTAAATCGGTGATTTGTTACAAGCTACAAGGATTTTTAGAACTCCAGATATTTTATTTTTTTTAATGAAGGTACCATGTATTTGGTATGGTTGTATTGGTTATTTCGTTGCAGAGTTACCAGAAACCGGTCAGGGTGTCTACCAAATTTCATATATGAAATTCCTGACTTTTTCCCGACTTTTCCCGACAGTTGAAAAAATTCCCGACCATAGGAAACATGACCATTGCCTCCTATAACGAATATTGAGAACGATATTTGTAAATAAATATATTTAGACGGCTACAATGCAAGCGAAAGATCGCCAAAAGGTGAGCAAGATGACCGCGATAAGTCTAATAGATTTGCCAGCCTTAATGCGACCGAGATTTCCGGCTGCGGAAAGAATGAGCGATTTTCCGGCCGCGTTGTGACCAAGTGATTCTCCGGCCATGGTATAAACGACCGAGATTTGACAGCCACGATGCGACAGAGAGATTTGCCGGCCCCAATACGACCAAATCATGTAACGGCTACGAAAAGAGTAAGCGACACAATACGATCAAAAAACAATTGGCCACCTGACAACCGAAAAACAAGCGATAGATTTCCGGCCGCAATAAGTCCAAAAGATTTGCCAGTCATGTTGTAAATTACAATATCTCTGGCTTTGAAAAAAATTAACGATTTTCTTTCCGCAATACGACTGAGAGATATAACGGCCACTAAAAGAGCAAGGAACTCGTCTGCCGCGAATCGACCGAAAAATGTTTCATTCCTAAAACGAGGGAGCGACTTTCTGGCCGCAATATGACCGAGGTCTAATGGCCGCGAAATAAGGTTCTCATCGGCCGCGATGCGACCAAGAGATTTGCCTGCCGCAAAACATGCGAAAGATTTCCGATTGCAACGAGACCGAAAATCTTGCTGGCCACGGTATAAATGATAGATACTCCGTCCGCGATAAGACCGAGCGATTTCCTTATCGCAATTTGACCGAGAGATGTGATGGGCACGAAAAGAGCAAAAACTTTGTCTACCACGAGACGACCGAAAAATGTTTTGGTCCCAAAATGAGTGAGCGATTTTCTGGCCGCAATACGATCGAGAGGTCTAACGCTTGCGAAAAGAGGGATGAAGTCATCGGCCGAGATGCGACCAAGTGATTTGCTGGCCGCAAAACAAGCAAAAGATTTCCGGCCGCAATAAAAGCAAAAGATGTGATGGCCGTGAAAAGAGCGACAGATTTGACCGCCGCAAAGAGAGCGAGATATCTGACAGCCCCAATGTGACTGAGAGGTTTGCTGACCCGAAACTACCGAAGAATTTGCCGGCCAGGTTATAGATATTCTGGCCATCATGCGGCCAGGAATAGATGTGATAGCCACGAAAAGAGCGAGACCTTCGGTCGCGTAAAGAGCGAGAGACTTGTCGACCGCGTAAAGAGCGAGATACTTGTCGGCCGCGTAAAGAGTGAGACTTGTCGGCCGAGTAAAGAGCGAGACTTGTCAGCCGCGTAAAGAGCGAGAGACTTGTCGGCCGCGTAAAGAGCAAGAGACTTGTCGGCCGCGAAACGAGCGAGCGTTTTTACAGCTGAATTAGGACCGAGAAACTGGCGGAATAAGCGACAGCTTTTCTAGTTGTGATATAGCTAAAAATTTGTCTGCCGCGATTCGTTCGAGAGATTTTCCGGCCGAGACGATGACAATAACTGACGATAACAATAAGACTGATGAGTCGATAACAATGAGACAATAAGACGATAACAATGAGACTGACAATAACGATGACAATAAGAAAACTGCTATTTCGTTTTGTTTTATAGCCAAATTTGAATTTCCCGACCAAAATTTGAAATTCATTACTTTTTCCCGACTATTCCCGACCTTACAAAATCCCCGACATTTTCCCGAATTTTCCCAAATTCCCGACTGGTAGACACCCTGCCGGTTATTAGCCCGGTTTGCGGGTATTTTGATGGCCGTTCGGGGACTTTATTGAGAGGATTAAGAAAAAATCAAGTGAAATTGGGAATTTTAAACTTGAGCTGCGGGTATTTACCCGGCATCCTAACTTCGTAAAGAAAAGAAAACGGGTAAAGCCAAGGAGTTTTGAATTATGATTTGCTTTGCAAATATCCATTGTCCATGCGAGATGAGGAAAATAGTTTGGTTTTTAATAACAATACTTGAAGTAAGTAGACATATTTGCCGTTGACGTTCCTCATACCTCCACTAGCACCCAAGACCAAGACGTTTTTGAACCAACAAGCATCCAATAAGTTTTTGAACCTACCAGCGAGAATTATGCCATTTCACTACCACTGTTTCAATGTTTAATGATGTAAAACCGCAACATTATATTATATTTACAGCCATGTTTATTTATTTCGTAATTTATTAAATGTTAAAAAACAATACATTGGTTATTGTAAAAAAATAACGCCCCATTATTATGGAAATAATATTAAATTAAATTAAATAATGCATCACTAAGCTATGAAAATTAAAAATACTTGTAAAAGATTTTACAACAATGTTAATCTTTTAATATATAGTGTGCAGTTTATTGATGAAAGATTTCACCTTTTTTGTACAATAAAACTTTATTATAAATTGCAAAATATTTATAAAATAATATTTTGATTGTATCACTGTATCACATACTGTAATAAACGGTATCAGGGAACTGACACATACTTTCTCCCTTAACATGCTCACTGCTGCGGACGTTCCGGAACGTCACTGGGAACATGGCGCCAGGAGCTAGGAACGTTCCGGAACGGCACCATTCATCTATACTTATTTAATACGCTAGGGGTTTTTTTGTGATCATTACTTCTCCTAAACTACTGGGCCGATTTTAATAATTAAGGTGTCATTGGAAAGAGCTTGGCGTGAAGTTTTGCAAGATATAAAATTTAAAAAGGTTTGACTAAAGGGAAGAGCCCTAGGCGCCCTTAAAATTTCATATTAGTCCATAAGATTTAACAAGTGAATAGAAAATTTCAAATAAAGCATCTGATTGGAGCAAAGTTTTTCAGCAAAGCCATATGTTGTTAATAGTATGGAAACCGTTGCATTTAGAGATAGAGCTGGAGGCATTTCAGTTGATGGAAGATGTAAATAAATAAACTATTATCCTAATAATTTCTTAAGGTCAGAATTCATTTTAAAAATATTTATTCCAAAAACATATGTTTATATTCCAAAGAAAAATACTAAAAGAAAAAAAATTAAATTCTTATGTATAAATTATAAATAGAAATAAAATAAAAAGAAACAGACTTAACATTCATTATGAGTAGATTTATTGAACCATTTTAGTTCAGTTTAAGATTAAGACGGGTCATACGCTACTTAGGGCCGCTTTCCCCAATTAAGGTTTAAAATAAACGTGAATTTAATTTAAACCGTATGAATATTTTAATGTTTAAATTATATACCATATATCCAATACGTGGTTGTGTATACGCTTTGATTGGAGTTTATAGTAAATGTTAACGCGAAGCGTTTGTGAGCAATTACCTTTAAAAAAAGTACATGACAATGTAAATTACTTTTATTTAGTTCAACTGTGAAATGCTAACCATGAATGATAAAAACATGAAAATGATATAATTTTAACTATTCTTTTTGTGTTTAGTGATGTTCTGTAACAAACAGAACCCAGTTTCCAGTAGACTAATTCCAGCACTCGCTATGACTAGGTATAGCTCAGGGTCAGTCCAATAGAATTTACCTTCCCTCCCAGTACTTTCTCATGGACTATTATATATGTGGCCGTAGGTCAGGCCAACTCCTTTGAGGGACTCTTAATATTCGAAAAGAACACTAAAGAAACATGGACAGATGATTGAGTATTCACAAGAAATTTAGTTTAAAAAAGCTTATAAAAAAAATCAGTACAACAGGAAGTTCAACCATATAATAAATACAATAGTTCTAGATTACTGTACCATAATTATTATTATTATTTTGAAATCAATACATAACAATTGCTCGATTTCGAGCAACGGGTTCACTAGTTGTTGTTTAACGTTGTCATGGATTAGCCAGCTCCTCATGAGCATTCTATATTTCCTTGCAGCTCTTGGGGACATACTTTTCCCACAATAAAAAATATTATTTCCAAAAATTACCACCAGGGTCATTTAGATAAGGGCTTGGCTCACCTCTTTCTCGCTAACTATCAACACTACTTTACCGACTGCAACCTAGGTAATTCTGCTATCGATCAGAATCACCAAGTACTATGTCCAAAACCGGCTTGATAGTGAACACTGCTATCAGACATAACTATAATTGTTTTCACCATTGTTCAGAGTAACAGAGGCAATTTTACATAGCGAGACACACACTAGTTCAGCTCCTGGCGCAGCCGCGCCATCCAGCGGTCAGCGAACGTGTTAAAGTAATTTAAGATTAGAAAAATTATATAGTGAAATAAAACTAATAAACAATTAATTAGCAACAAATATACACAAAATTTTACCAAAACCGGTGGTAAATAATGGAGATATAGGTTTTTAGCGAGTTACCCCTGTAGGTAAGAAGTTATTATCGTAGGTCTTATGGTGAGATTTAAGCCCGAGACCATGATAACTTTTCGTTTTGGGGCCACCAGAAGCAAAAAAAACACCATTCGTTCAATTTATATATATACATATATACAGGGTGCGGCAAAAGTCAGCGTACCGAAAATGCAGTTAAACTATAACTAGTATTAACAGTATTATTTTAACCTGTTATAGAAGCTGCTCAAAGTGACCACCATCATTGTCTATACACTTGTAGCACCTTTTTGACACTGATTTATAGATTTTATTGCATAGTTGTGGTGTGAATAGAACATCAAAATGTTTCGTTATAAATTATTTTAAATGTTCTATACTTTGAGGTTTCTCCGAAAACACGTGTTCATTTAACAAACCCCACATACTAAAATCGCATGGAGTTAGGACTGAGGACTTAGCAGGCCAATCAATAGTTTCTGTTCTTCCTATCCATTCATCGAAGTTACCATTTAAAAAGGCTCGAACATTAAGGCCGTTGTGCGAACATTAAAACCATTAATAATAGAGGTTAATAAAACAAACACTACACTCACCAACTTAACTTTACTGTCACAAGTGGTATACTAACAAAACAAACATTCATCGATAAAGAATAAACGAAGACAAAATAAACCATAACTAGATGATAAGATTAGATAAAGAGTGACACTATATTAGCGCGAGAGATAAACAATGACGCTCACCGGCCTGCAGCGGTACGCTGACTTTTGCCGCACCCGGTATATATACATATATATATATACATATATATATATATATATATATATATATATATATATATATATATATATGCTTGATGAATGCTTTTACAGGAAAGAAATTAGCAAGCGACAGTTTTGTTCCTTAGGCCCTAAGTTTTTTAACGATTTTGTAAAATTTTTTGGAAATGATGTTCAGTATAAAAGCATGCCTGTTGTAAAACATAAAGCTTTGCAATTTGTAATTAACTGTTTAAATAACTGATTTTCTTTGCATGTCTTGCCGTTTTTGGCTTTTTTTAGTATTGTGCTTGCCAACAATTTTGCATGTGATAAATATAATGCATGAATATGCATGTATTTTTAGGTAAAAAATATTGTCTGTTGTAGTATTTATATTTGTTATATTTGATATCTAATGAATGTGACTGAAGACTGCATGGCTGTCATAAGCTTATAAATATGTATTTAAAAAAATGTATACTTTTTTTGTCCCGCGCGTGCCCTTTGAGGCACATGGGACTTTTGTAATATACAGGATATTCAACGAATAAAAGCTTTTTGGATTGAATTGAATTGAATTGAATATATATATATATATATATATATACATATATATATGTACATATATATATGTGTGTGTGTGTGTCTGTGAGCACGATAGCGGCCGTAAAAATGGTCCGATCTCAATGAAAATTGGTACAGGCATATAAAGTGGTAATCACTCGGACGAGTTCGTGAACCAGCCCGATCGGACCACCGGAAGGGGGGTAAAGGGGGATAAACACCCCAACAATGGGTTTTTTATTTTTTTACATAGAAAAATGAAATTTACCAAATTTTTGTTGGCACCATTGAATTCAGCTCAAAAAAACAAACAATTTAGTATTTTGAATCACTGCTCTATGTCCATTGGTTACCGAGATATTGAAAGTGGTAAACAGTACATTGTCCCAATGTTAACCTTATGGGAAATAAGTAAAATTCTATATCTCCGTTATTTCTCAAGAAATCTCAATAAAATTTAGTATACGGCTTCATCTAGTTCAGATCTACTATAATATTTCTCTCTTCATTATTTTGGAGAACCTGAAATATTCTTTGTTTGAAATTCATTGTTGGTGATGGTGATTTTATATTTTGATTAGGATTTTTGCGGACATTTGCCATCACTGATTAGTAAAAAACAAGTTTCACGACGTTTCGGGATCTGGAATCTGATCCCGTCTTCAGGTGGAAGAAAACCTAGAACATAAAAAGATTAGTAACACATAGCCAGGAAAACCTGGACAAAAACACAGCTAAAACAGAGAACTGTAAAAGCAGTTACGAAAACACTAAGCTGAAAAGAAAAACAATAACACAAAATAACACAGGAATCACAAGTATCAAGAATCACCAGACAGGAGAGAGCACGTCCACACCCAATCAGAGCTGAGCAGAGACAGGTGGGAGGAAAGAAAATGGCGGCAGCGACGGAAATGGCGGTGGCCACAGCCAACCAAATCACGGCGCGCTACCGGTGGCGAAAACCTGAAACAGAGACATGTGATATGCAAATTCCGTGTCTGTTTTTGTTTCTTAGTTAATTTTTATCCTGATTTTTCCCCTTGGCCTTGCTACGGGTTAACATGTTGTGAGAATTTTGAACAGAATTGTTAGTAATTACCCTATTTGCTGACACTTTATTTTCCCTGTCTTTCAATTCTTTGTTTAATATTGGTAGCCATACTGGCCTTATTTCAAGTGAAGATTGACTGATTGGTTGGTCTGCTAGTTTTATATATGAAGCTTCAATTAGTTTTCTTTTGAAAAAATGAGGTTCACGGTGTACTATTTTTGCTTCGTCAAAATTCATCTGGTGATTTTCAGACCAGCAGTGTTGAGCAATTTTTGATTTATCCACTAAGCCCTTCCTCGTGTTATCTTTGTGTTCTTTGATGCGAACATTTAAAGGTCTTTTTGTCTCGCCATAATACGGCCTAGAGCAACTATTGCAGTTTATTCTGTAAACACAGTTTTTTTATCCCTGAGTGCCATTTTTTGGTTTGGTTTTTACGAGACATTGCCTAAGAGTGTTTTGTGACCTAAACGCGGTTTTAACTTTGAACTTCCTAGCAACTCTTCTAATTTTTTCCGATAATCCCGGCACATAAGGGATTGACATAGGAATGAATTTTTCAGTGTTTTCTGACTCATTCTGTTTAGCCCTACTGTTTTTGCACTTTCTTATTACGGATTGAGGGTATCCATTCTTAGCCAAATCTTGCTCTACTTTTTTGATTTCCTGATTTTTAATCCATCTTGATATGAGCAAATGCTCTTTGCTCTGTCAAATAATGAGTAAGCTACCCCTTCTTTGACAGATTTTTGATGGTTTGATTGAAAATTTAAGTACTGCCCTGTGTGTGTCTTTTTTCAGAAAACAGTTGTCCTAAGCGTGTCCCTATCCTTTTCTACGCACATATCCAAAAATGCTAGTTTGTTTTGGACTTCCTCTTCCATTGTTAGGCGGATGGAAGGAGAAATACTGTTAAGATGCCCTAAAAAGTCTTTTAGTTCATCGTCTCCATGCGGAAATACCACGAAGGTGTCATCGACGTACCTCCACCAAATCTTCGGTTTGAGTTGAGCCAAAGACAAAGCCTTTTGCTCAAACTCCTCCATAAAGTTATTAGCAAAGATAGGCGACAATGGCGACCCCATGGCCATCCCCTCATCTTGACGGCATAATTTACCCTCTAGTTCAAAATAGTTACATTGAGTGCATAATTCAAGCAGTTCCATAATGACGTTAATAGGAAGTTTAGTACGTTCAGTTAGACTTTCATCTTTTTCGAGCCGAGACTCGGTTATTTTTAAGGTTTCAGGAACTGGGACATTCGTGAACAGACTTTCAACATCAAAACTAACCAGCTTATCCGTCTCAGCCAGCACTATGTCCTTTGACTTTTCAACAAAGTCTTTAGAATTTTTTATGTACGAGTCAGTTTTTCCTACCAATGGTTTCAGGATGTCCAGGAGGACTTTAGACAGTTCCCTACACGGTGAGTCGCGAGAGCTAATTATAGGCCTAAGAGGTACATCAGTTTTATGAATTTTAGGTAACCCATACATGTGTGGGATTTTCGAGTGATGCGGAGTTAAACGAGTTCTTCATCAGAAAAAAACTGCTTATGCTTCCTAAGAGTGCTTGCAACTTTACGCTCGAAACTTTCTGTACGATCTTTATTTAGTTCAGTATATTTACCAGCCTGGAGAGTTTCCAATATTTTCTCTTTATATGTTACTGTGTCCAAGACAACAGTAGCGTTTCCTTTATCCGCGGGCAATATTTTGATAGTATCATCTTTCCCAAGGATAGATACTGCCTTGATTTCCTCTTTCTTTAGGTTGGGCTTTGTGACAGGAATTTTATTCAGTAAGATGCTAGCCTCGCACCGAAACTGATCCCCCTCAGGGAGCTGAGACACAGCGGACTCAATCCCCGTAACAAAGTCAAGCGCCCTCACTGATTTAGGCACAACTGAAAAGTTCAGCCCTTTAGACAAAACGGAAATTTCATTTGAATTTAAATTTCGTGAAGAAAGATTCACAACCTGATTATTTGCATCATTAATCTGTTCATCATTTTGAAAGTTATTACTAATTTCGACAGGTCTTAATTTTTCTAGCTTTGATTGTTGTCTAGATTAGTTGTCTAGATCTAGCTTAGTGTTTTCGTGACTGCTTTTACAGTTCTCTGTTTTAGCTGTGTTTTTGTCCAGGTTTTCCAGGCTATGTGTTACTAATCTTGTTATGTTCTAGGTTTTCTTCCACCTGAAGACGGGATCAGATTCCAGATCCCGAAACGTCGTGAAACTTGTATTTTACTAATCAGTGATGGCAAATGTCCGCAAAAATCCTAATCAAAACATAAAACCTGAAATATGTTCTTACAAATCAATGGATTGGTGTTCATATAGGGTTTTAATAAATTTAGTATCTGATTTTAATGTTTTACATGTTTTTGGTTTTTCATTATCATTAATATCCCTCTTCATTATTTTGGAGAACCTGAAATATGTTCTTACAAATCAATGGATTGGTTTTTGTATACGTTTTTAATAAATTTAGTTTCCCCGTTTGGGATTGTTTCATTGGAACAAATCAGTTCTTTTTATTAAGTCTGTGAGGGGTTTCTAGGTATTCATTACAAATCAAAGTACACTGATTTGTTGTGCTGGTGTCTTAATTAATTATATGGATTTTTTATAAAGTTTAAAATGGCTATTGTTTTGGAAATCATAAAATTGTCTGGTTTTACAAAAAAGATCAAACATTCAAAGACATAACATATACAAAGAACAACATTCTAATATACATATGTATAAAGAGGGAGATGTTAAAAGGTTATTAGAAGAAAATATCCCTCTAAACAAGTCCACTTTTTCATTCCACAAATTACTCTTAGGGCCTTCTCCTGCCAGCGGAATACATGCTTAAAATGTATATAAAATGTATAAAATATATGCTGTAAAAGAAAAACTAAAACACCTAAAAAAACTTTTAAATCTAAAAAATACACCACTGATACAAATTGTCAAACACAATCTTAATTTGTTTACAATCAACAATTAATATTTAAACTGACAACTGTGTAGCCAACATATAATATATGATAGGTTAGTACAACTTTGCGCATCAGATGTTGTCTTCAAACAACTTTCACTCCTCTCCGAGTGTGCCTTGTGTGAACATTTTCCAAGTTTCAAGACATAATGCAACAAGTGTATAACAGAATAATTGGAAAATTAGATTTGAACACCAAATATTTAACATAACTGAGAGTGTTTTCACAAAATAGGATAGTGGGAGTAATTTATTCAAATAACAATCATACAATAAACTTTAAAAAAATAAAAAATACATGATGTATAGACAAAAATGATCACAGATAATTCTGAAGTGGAATGATTCTTGATGGTTCGATGGTTTCTCTGCAAATAGGACATTGGTTTTGTGTCTGCAGCCACTCAAGAATACAGTACCAGCAAAACAAATGACCACAAGGAGTAGCACTTACATTTTTCCTATTTTCAAGGCAAAGTGGACACTTACGACCAGAGACACAAGGTGCAGTAATGTCTTTCTGTGGGGGAAGAGGCTGACTCTGAGAAAGTACCCATTTCCAAACTATATGTGTTGCTGCTACTGACAGATGTACTGCTGTGACAATGCCCAAAAGCTTGAATCCATACATAGACTGATAATCTTTTAGCCATCTTCTGATTAGGACCTAAAAATATAGTTCATTGTACAAATTTTAAAAACATTATGATATTCAGTCTATTTAGTTTATATGAAACTAAAACTTTCCATCTTGTTTTCTAAAAAGAGCCTATCTTGTAGTGGTAGAGCACGGGACTTCGGTCCCCGAGATCCTAGGTTCAAATCCCACAAGTCACCGATGGCAATTTGCTATGTGACGATGCAGTAACACTTCGAGGACACAATAAGCTGAATATAGGGAAGATGCACCAGTGAATGACCGGTTAAGGACGATGTCTCATATTAATTTGACATTGCTCCCTTATTTCGTAGTCACAGATAAACATTTTACTAAACAAAGCTTATTTATCTTTTAAGGATTAAGAAATATTAGTTAAATTGGACGGTTAATGAGAATACTGATTGTAATTTTAATTAAAAGGCAACTATGTCAGTGCTCCAATAAATGACCGGGACTGCACCAGTGAATGACCGATCTTGTACCAGTGAATGACCGGTCTCTTTTGGCTTTATAACTGTAAAAAATTGAAAAATCAGCTGGCAACAATGAATAAGGATAAGTCAGCTGAGAGTATTGAGCCTAGCTAGTAAATGATCGATCTTGGCAAGCGTTGGTTTCTGCCGGTCATTCACTGGTTTCAGCCCTAGTTACGTTCCAATTTATGGCCACCCTCAGTAATAATGAATTACAACATGTAGATCAATAAAACGGACTTCAAATTGTAGAATGGTATGTTAACTATTATTTAATTGTGACACATTTTTGAAATTTCATCGCACACAGAATGAATTTAAATCCAACTAAGCTTTGCAGGAATGGTCACTATAGCAGGAAACATCAAAATCAAAGATGGTTGGACACTCGATATTAAATATATTTAAAAAGTATTTTCAACTAAAATAATTATAACAAATGAAAGCTTAATGTAGAAACATATTCCAAGGCTGGTTTTACACTTATTTATAGTTAGCTAGCATAAAAAAATGCTTAATAAAGGGCTTTTTTAAGCAAAACGGTCATTCACTGAAGGATGGTCATTCACTGGTGCACCCACCCTATAGCTGTAGTGCGTGTAAAAATCTCATCTAGAATTTTAAAAATAATCTTGCAGGAAATGATTTACACTCTCGATATCAACTAGGGCCGAAACAACTGCCGGGGCCTTCAAGGACCCCCGAGCCCACTGGGCCCCTAGTAAGGAAGTAAAATTTTAAAATAACCTTCCAGAAATTAGAAATATTTCAATTGGTTTTTTACAAACCCGAATACAAAATTAATTTACCTTACATTATACATACATTATACGTTGCTTGGAATGGCGACCTACCCAGGTAGGTATTTTAGGACAAGTATGAATGACAGATTTAGTCTTGTTTCTGACTAAGGCCGACATGTTCCTTAGACAGGACTGTTCACTAAAAGCCCTATACAGCCAATGGCAACTAAGGGACCTACATTTTAACGTAGGATCCGAACCGAAATTTCATCTGGTATACAATTTACAAACTGGTCTAATTGTGAGAACGGTCCTGTGAACGTAGTATTCAATAGTGCGGTCGTTATTCCACACTAGGGAACACCACGTCCACAAGCCATTGCTCATAGCTGTCCACAA
Organism: Flexamia atlantica; assembly: GCA_035578135.1. Classification (NCBI taxonomy): domain Eukaryota; kingdom Metazoa; phylum Arthropoda; class Insecta; order Hemiptera; family Cicadellidae; genus Flexamia; species Flexamia atlantica. Next base: position 159,967,543 of record JAQJVK010000001.1, read on the forward strand.
TTCGTGACCTCTTAAGTGGCTGGATTACAGGACACGCCACCATCCCAGTCCTTTAATTGTAATATTAATTACAATCCTTTGATAGTTACAATTTTTGTATCGTTTACTATAAGATAATTTTATCAGTTTAAAAACCTTGTAGACCTATTACTATAGGCAGTCAAGTCATCAGGCTTTTTTTGTTGCTCTAATTAGTGAAATAGCTCCCATTTAAATTGATATCCAGGAGCCACAGCTTGATGGTGCTTGGCAATGATTCCTCAAAATAAAATGGCAGAACACATTTTTTTACCAGCAATTCCTAAATTTTTTGGCTGGCAACCCACCAATTATCCTAAAAGTTTTTTGAGACCCACCATTGGTATAAATTTGTTCATACATAAAACCCAACAAAAACTAGAACATGGTAAAACAATAAATTGTATAAATGTAATTTACCTATGACATCAAAGACAAACTCCGCAGAGCGCTGTCTGGTGGAAATGCTTTCCTACAGGCAAAAACTATATATGAAATTAATTTGTTTGATCAAAATTTAAATGAAATTTTATAATCAAAGTTTAGCAAATATTAAATTAAATTAAATTTTTAAGTTGACTAAAACTCAAAAAATCTAACTTCAATCTAAATAAAATGAGTAATTAACTAAGATCGAACCCAGATCAAAGTCGTAACTAAGATTTGAACCCAGATCTGCGACTTGTAAGGTCATTGACTTAACCACTAGGCTATGGGACCATGTTAAAGATGAAGTAATTTTAAGGTATTTATTCATCTGTTTAAATTATCAGCTTATTTTAAAGAAAAATAAACATCTGGAGACGGTGAGGATGGGGGGAGGGCAGAAGTTTTACCCCTGGCAATCTTTCTTGGCCATGCCCTAAACTCAGATTAGTAAATTGTATCGAAAGTCTAAGGAACAGGTGTTGTGATAGCTAAAATAGTGGTCAAGTTGTTTTAAAATTTTAAATTTTAATTTTAATTGTTTTAAGTTGTTTTAACACACTTCCAAACTACAATCCTAAATTATTGACTTTTTGAAAACCCTCTGTCAAAATTCGATGAGTTAGATGAAGCTCATGAGAAAATGAAAGGAGGGATAAAATTAAATGATCTCTGTACTTTAGTAGTTAGCTAAAATTAGTTCTGCATTTTCATATATTGAGTTTTTGTGGTTTGCACAATGCATGCAACATAATGGAGTGCATGGTTTGCCCCAAGTTCATGGTAGTTTAAGTTTGCTAGTTTTTTAACAAGTTATCTCTGCATTATTTGCTTTCATTGATGATATTCCTTCTATTTATTTATGCATGGTTTTGTTTTCTTGTTTTATCTGCCTTGATAGCCTTAGTACTTGGATTGAATTACCTCAGTGACATAGCTTATAACAATATGATGTGTTTTGGCCAAATTAATTTATTGTATCGTTGGTCAAAATTCTCACATGTTAATTTCTTAACGTTCACGAACACACCTGCACGTCAGCAGGTTCTGGTGATGATTAGCAGCGCCTTAGTCAAGTAGTTCTATGAATTGATGTTTAGGTCATCAGTTTAGGCTTGATGCCCACATTGTTCACCTAGCAGATGGTGGCATTGTGGCTAAGATAGCTAAGGCACTAAACCAAATACAGACAAACTAAAAATGTTAAAATTAAAACTTGAGAAATTAAAAAAAAAACCTTGAGGCTCAAAGGATTAACCCGCAGCATAGCTAAGGGGCAAAATCAGTAAAAAATGTGATACAGAAAGTGAAAAGGACCTCAAGTCGCTGAGGTAAATTTTACACTCCGGGCATTTTAGTCGAATCGGGTCAAAAATATAGAAATGTTTGGGTTTTGACTGAGTACGATTCTTCAATCTTTCCTCTACAGTTCTATTCGGTTATTTTATCGATTAGAAATCGATAAATATGATGTGACGGATATTTCCTGGTAAGAGAAAAGATGATCGGTTACACTAGTACACCGAACCGCAGGAAATCACGTCACGGGTTGTCAGAGGCCTTGGAATCGCTCAGCTCGGTCGCTGGGATAATTCCAGGGGTCGAGGCTCGAAATCACAGTAGTTATCAGATATTCAAATATGAGAGCTCAGTTATATTCAACCTAGATGGCATTCAACTTAGGACAGACTAAATCTGGAAACACCTTCTAAGTAAAATGCCCTCTGCTGTTTTCCCTAGCTCTGTAAGATGTTCAGAGTTAACACTAGTTACCCATAGTTAATGTTTACCCTAATCAAGAAACAACATTAAACTATTTCACTAGTGGCCAGTAATTACAGGAGCAGGACAGACCTTACACTCCTATCGCACAGCAGGTTCGGACAAGACTAAGCCTGTTACAACAGCAGGAAAATCTAGGACTTAAACCAATTATGAAAGTCACCAAGTACTCCAACTTGGTTACACAGAATTTAGAAAATACTACAAATTGACTCTAGTCGAAAATCGGCACCAAGATAATTAATTTAATTAGTCTTGGTTACAGCCAAGAGATGAGCAGGATAGGTCTCGGAACCCTATCCTGCGACAGTTTCAACGCTAAGTCTGCAAACTGGCGTTTAAAATAAAATCGAAATACTTAGAGAACAGAACGCTGTCGTACCTTTAATACCAGAGGGTATAGGAAGATGACGAAGTCAGCTCTCGAAAGTGGTTGAAGTAGTGGACCAGGAAGCGACGCACGAAACGACTATCAATCCGAACACTAACGTAGCACCGACCAGAGTGAAGCTCTTATCAGGACCTCGTGGGTTTTCCGCTGGGAAAACCCACCAGCTGTCCAACGAGCTGGTTAAAGGATCGAAAAAAGGTTCTTCCGGTTGCCCTTTTTTTCCCGAGCGTCTGCCAGAAAAACAGATTGGCGCGCTCGGCGAGCAGAAGAAGCAGCGCAGGCTCTGTCGTCGTCTGCATAACGCAGTCGTGACGATGTCTTTCGAGGTTATGTACGTTGTTTACACACAACAATATCTCCACTCGCAATATCGCGTTTATTGGAAGAAGTGATCTAATTACATGTCCAACTCAGTGTTTACATTAGATTATAGTCGACGTTATACGGCTCAACACTTTGCTTTCCACATCAAACTCGGCGATCGGAGTCGGCAGTTATGGGACCGACTAGGTTAGCCTTCCGATGGTGATAATTAGGGTTATAACCATCCACCCCAACACCGTGAGTTACTTAATCACTCAAAGGGTTTAAGTTAGGGAAATAGCAGTGTTTATACTGATTGCCAACACTCCCTCCATAGGCTGGACATAGGCTAGGTAGGCCTACTGGTCCCATGACTAGGCCTAATGAGCCAATTCTGACCCCTGCGCAAATTAGGCTCATTCAGGATTTCAGGTTTTTCCGAGCTTCCTCGATCAACTGTTTGAATTCCGCCTCCCGTTTATGCTGGACTTCGGTCAACGGGGAATGATCAGGCGTATCAGAAGCCTCAACGGTTGGGCCACGGAGGGCGCGAGGAGGTCTCAGCTCTCGGCCAAAGCAGAGCATCGCTGGAGTGAACCCCGTCGAGTCATGTACCGCAGTGTTGAGCGCGTACATGAACTCGCCCAAGTGGTTATCCCAAGACTTATGATTGTCCTTCACGAACTGGGCAATCATAGTCTTCACCACTCGGTTCTGCCTTTCCACCGGGTTCGATTGCGGGCTGTAGGGGGCAGTCGTCTGCAGAGTGACTCCCCATTCCGCCGCCAGGTTGCGAACCAGGTTTGAGACAAACTGCGTGCCATTGTCGGTGATGAGCACATCGGGAGCCCCATGGCGCAGCAGGATGGACTTCAGCCTCGTCACCACATTATGAGCGGTTGCAGAGGGAAGCGCAGCGAGTTCGGTCCACTTGCTGAACGTATCCTGCACAACCAAGAGGAATCGCTGGGAACGCTGGGACCGAGGCAACGGACCTATGAGGTCAGCTGACACCACGTACCAAGGGCCTTGGGGTTGCCGGAAATACATTTTACCTGCCGGTTTGGCTTGGGAGACTTTGTAAGCCTGGCACTGAGCACAGGACCTTACATACGACTTTACGTCTCATCGCCAGTTCGGCCAAAAGTATTCCGCACCAACTCTCGCCAGAGTTTTCTTCACCCCAAGGTGACCGGCCGTCGCCGTGTCGTGGTTCTCGTGCAGCACCTCCGAGATCTTATCGCTCGGCACGCACATACGCCAGGTCGTCGGTCGATTCTTCTTCACAAGGGCCCGATACAAAGTGCCTGATCGGACCTGGTATCGAGGATATCGACGCGGGTGTTTACTGACCAACTCCTGCATTCGACCGTACCAAGCGTCGTTGGTTCCCGGCAATTCTCGTTCAGTATCATCACCGACTGCCTCACCAAGATCACCGTCGAGAGGTTCAGGGGTCACCTCATCAACGGTTTCATTCTGCCGTCGTAGCTGCTCTCTCGCACCTTGTCTCGTCAGGACTCCAACCTCGAATGTATTCAGGTTTACAGGAGAATCCTGAGGGACGTCAGGGAAAGGTTGCCGTGAAAGAGCATCCGCTACACGGTTCAAGGTCCCCTTGCGGTATCTGACCTCGAAGTCGAACTGTTGAAGTTCCATGACCCACCGAGCCAAACGTCCGCTGGGCTCATGAAGTTTCAGGAGCCACTTAAGCGCGACGTGGTCGGTTATTGCCACAAAATGGTACCTCTCAAGGTACGCCTTGAACTTTCGAACAGCGAACACAAGGGCGAGACACTCCTTTTCTGTCGTCGTGTAGTTCTGCTCTGCGTCAGACAGAAGACGACTAGCGTAGGCAACGACCACTTCCCGGTCGTTTTGACGCTGAGTGAGAGCTGCACCAAGGCCTGTGTTTGACGCATCGACCTGCAGCACGAACGTTTCAGCAAAGTCCGGGCAGGCGAGAACAGGAGCAGTGCTCAAGGCACGCTTGAGATCGTCAAACGACTTGGTTTGTTCCTCACCCCAAACCCACTTGGCGTTCTACTTGAGCAAGCCACGCAGTGGAGCAGAGACAGAAGCGAACCTTTCGACGAAGCGCCGATACCAGGAGGCAAGTCCAAGGAAGCTACGAAGTGCCTTGACATTCGTAGGAACGGGGAAGTCCTGGATCGCTCTGACCTTCTCCGGGTCAGTCGAGATTCCCTCGGCGCTGACAACGTGGCCGAGGTACTTGAGCTCTCTCCGAGCGAAGTGGCATTTCTCAGGGTTTAAACGAAGCCCGGCGTCTCGCAGCCGGCGGAACACAACCCTGAGAAGCTCGAGGTGCTCCTCAAATGTAGAGGATACTATCACCAAGTCGTCGAGGTAAGCGAAAGCTTTCGGCTCCAACTCAGGCCCAATGACACGGTCAAGCAGACGCTGGAAGGTCGCACCAGCCGAGTGCAAGCCAAACGGCATGACCTTGAACTGGAAGAGGCCCATGCCGGGGACCGTAAAGGCCGTGATTGGGCGACTCTCCTTAGCCAGAGGTACTTGCCAATAACCTTGCTTGAGGTCCAAGGTACTGATGTACTTGGCTTGCCTGAGTTTCTCAAGGATGGCATTAATCCTGGGGAGGGGATATGCATCCTTGATCGACGAGTCGTTCACCCTGCGCATGTCGATGCAGAAGCGATACTTTCCGGTCGATTTCTTGATGAGTACGATGGGAGAGCTCCACGGGCTCTCCGATGGTTCTATCACACCATCCCGAAGCATCGTAGCTACCTCCTCGTTGATGATCGCTTGCATCGCAGGGTTACGGGGATAATGCCGCTGTTTGATTGGGACTGCGTTTTCTTTCAGTCGAATCACATGTTCGACCAACGCAGTCGGCCCGACAACAGCGTCAAACAGAGGAAGCTCCTCCTGAAGGAAGGACTGGAGGCGTCGGTCCTCCTCGCTAGACAAGGGCTTCAAGGTGCCAGAAGCACAGGCCATCGGCTCCAAACAATCTGCCTCGACATCACGATTGATGTTTAATTGTATGAGGTTATGTTCAGTGATACACCTCATACCCAAAACAACATCCGTGCTCAGGTTCGGGACATAGAACACTCCCAGTATACAGTCCTGACCCAAGATGGCAGCTGGTAGGAAGTACTTCGCTCGGACTCGACAGCGAGTACCATCCACCATTTTCAGCTCCGCATTGGCCTCCTCGGGTTTGACACCACATTCGCGGAGATACCGCTCAACCTCGTCCCCAATGAGGTTTACAACAGCCCCAGTGTCCAACAGGGCTCGGAAGTTCCGATCGAGCAGCCTCACGTCGATGAAAGGACGTATGTCGGAGACTCCACGCTGCTCGGTCGTACCAAAGTCGAAAGTGACTATCGTCTTGAGCCACTTCGACCGCTCCTCGGAGGTTGTTCGGCGTTGGGGCGCTGTGGGCTCAGGGGACCTCCGGACTCCTGAGTCCGCTCGGCGTTTCCCGACCGACAATCACAACGAGAGGTTGAGACACCTGCTCGTTAGCACCAGGCACACCACTCTCCCTTCGGTTGCTGGCACTGACGGAAGCCATGTCCTTCGGCTTGGCAGTTCAAGCATTTCCACTGCCGTGACCGCTCGTTTCGAGCCCCAGGGGAATTGGTTGGAGACGCCCTACGTGGACTTGGAGATCGGTCGCGCCTCTGTCGCTGATCAGACCAGCCGACGCGTTTATCCTTGCCTCGCGGGTTCGCCACCCGGCCTGGGCTCACAACGCTATTTTGAGGCGGCTGGTTCACAGGCTGCGGTTGCAGCTGCCCCATGAGAGGCAACACATCATTCACCGCAGCGACGTCCAGGGAATTTTCACCCTTCCGCCGACCAGCGTAAGCGGTCTCGGGCACCAGCGCCTGAGAAACTGGAGGAGGGGGACGGAAAGTCTTCCGCTCGCGCACGGCTTCTTCAAACTCCTCAGCTCGTGCGAGTAGCTCAGCCAAGGATGAGAAGTCCCGACGCCGAATCATAAATTTATATTCAGGGCGCATGTTTTTGTACACCAGGTCCAGCTTCTGCTGGTTACTAAACTCCTCACTCCTACGTATCAGGGTTGTAAGCGAGGTCACGAAGTCTCGGCATGCCTCGGTCTCACCCTGCGTCCGTTTGCGGATTTCTTCGTCCAGGTTACGACGATAACCTGGAGGAAAGAACTGGACCTCAAACATACGCTGGAATTCGGAGAACGAGGTCCACAAGTCCTTGTTGTTCCGATACCAGAGCAGGGCTTGGCCATGGAGGAGCTGAGGCATTGCCTTCAATACATCCTCCGAGGTCAGGGAATACGCCTCCCGGAGTTCCTCCAGTCGCTCCAGAAAAGAGACGGCATCCCGTTTTCCGTCAAACCGCAGATTCCACTTCCTGACCTTGTCGCAGAGAGCAGAAGACGTTTTACCAACGTCAGAAGCGCGGCGATCCAGCTCTGGGACGGAAGGACCAGGCCTGCGGTAATCAGCTGGTCTGTACGGGTCGGATATCCAGGACCGAGGAACATATTCAGAGTTTATGGCCTGAGTGGCCCGTTCAACTCCAACCATGTACGGGTTGCGCTGCATAGCCGGCTCTGAGTGGGCGCGGTGCTGGTTTTCTTCCAACTGCCCTAAGGCCTGCACCAGCGTGGATAATGTCCGACGGACATAACCAGAGTCCGCATTCGGTGACAGTCCCAAAATCTTCCGGACGTCATCAGGCTCATCCGCATACGGGTTAACAGCCAAGTAGTCGGGACGTTGAGGTGGCTGCTGGGCCGATGCCGCCCTCTGGGAATCCCGATGGGTCAAGTCCAGGCCAGCCATAGTGAGGGGTACACCAACTGATGTCGACCGAAAATAGTTTCCATCAGTTGGAACTGGCCACTGGCCGAGTGCACCAGCATGCGCACCAGAAGTCCAGACAGACCCTGGTTGGTAAGCAGTAGCCGCTGAGTAGACCACTGGAGATGGGGGGTCAATGGTTACCCTCGGCACTTGGCGTGTCACCGCGAATGGTTGCCAGTCACCAAGAACGGTTGAAGGCCTCGGACCCATTTGACTGTAAGTCAAAGTTGCCGGAAGACGCGGTCCATATCCACCCGCGTACACTGTATCCAACAGTTGCCATGGCGGGGGGACCCTCTGGGACCGTGTAGGCCGAGCATCAAATTCCGCTTCGTCGGGTAGAGTCACCACCGATTGTCTCAGCTGCGACATGTCGGTTACAGGCACGCTCCTCCAATAATCCCTGAAGCGCTTACGAAGCTCCGACACAGAGCCCTCCACAGATAAACCATGGCGAGTCATCTCCGTCTCAAGCTCAGTTCGCGGCAACTCGTGTATCCATCCAACACGAGGATCATCCACCGGAGACTTGGGCGCTATCACCGCTGTTGTGGTCACAGCGGTTGTGAACGCCACCGATGAGGTGGTTGAAGTGGGCGCGCCTGAGCATGTCACCACTTGGTCCATGACCTGTGTGGTTGATCGACTGTTGCAGCGTAGACGCCACAGTCGTGACCGGCGGGTCGTTCGGCATATCGGTTGAATTCAAAATAATTCAAATAATTCACCAAAACCAATATTTGAACTAACCCAATAAATTCAGAATAAATTCAGACTAGGCCTATAAGTTTTATTTATTTATTTTTGTACTAAATAAAACCACAATTTACCAATGAAAACTCAAAAAGGCCACACCAGTATTATAACTAGTTGAAATATTCAATGAGCAGGTATACGATAACACCGTTATAAAAATCGGTTACTGTACCTGTCACCGAGCTCTCAATCTAACACACACTACTGTTATGATACGACTAGATATCAATCACTAGTCCCTGCCTTCGGGCGCCATGTTTGTGACGGATATTTCCTGGTAAGAGAAAAGATGATCGGTTACACTAGTACACCGAACCGCAGGAAATCACGTCACGGGTTGTCAGAGGCCTTGGAATCGCTCAGCTCGGTCGCTGGGATAATTCCAGGGGTCGAGGATCGAAATCACAGTAGTTATCAGATATTCAAATATGAGAGCTCAGTTATATTCAACCTAGATGGCATTCAACTTAGGACAGACTAAATCTGGAAACACCTTCTAAGTAAAATGCCCTCTGCTGTTTTCCCTAGCTCTGTGAGATGTTCAGAGTTAACACTAGTTACCCATAGTTAATGTTTACCCTAATCAAGAAACAACATTAAACTATTTCACTAGTGGCCAGTAATTACAGGAGCAGGACAGACCTTACACTCCTATCGCACAGCAGGTTCGGACAAGACTAAGCCTGTTACAACAGCAGGAAAATCTAGGACTTAAACCAATTATGAAAGTCACCAAGTACTCCAACTTGGTTACACAGAATTTAGAAAATACTACAAATTGACTCTAGTCGAAAATCGGCACCAAGATAATTAATTTAATTAGTCTTGGTTACAGCCAAGAGATGAGCAGGATAGGTCTCGGAACCCTATCCTGCGACAGTTTCAACGCTAAGTCTGCAAACTGGCGTTTAAAATAAAATCGAAATACTTTGAGAACAGAACGCTGTCGTACCTTTAATACCACAAGGTATAGGAAGATGACGAAGTCAGCTCTCGAAAGTGGTTGAAGTAGTGGACCAGGAAGCGACGCACGAAACGACTATCAATCCGAACACTAACGTAGCACCGACCAGAGTGAAGCTCTTATCAGGACCTCGTGGGTTTTCCGCTGGGAAAACCCACCAGCTATCCAACGAGCTGGTTAAAGGATCGAAAAAAGGTTCTTCCGGTTGCCCTTTTTTTCCCCGAGCGTCTGCCAGAAAAACAGATTGGCGCGCTCGGCGAGCAGAAGAAGCAGCGCAGGCTCTGTCGTCGTCTGCATAACGCAGTCGTGACGATGTCTTTCGAGGTTATGTACGTTGTTTACACACAACAATATCTCCACTCGCAATATCGCGTTTATTGGAAGAAGTGATCTAATTATGTTGAGTTAATTTTGTATAGTATTTTTTTTGTTTGTACCAAAAACAGATGGCATTGATTTTGTTCTTTTTTTGTTGTTGTTAAATTCAAATTTTGCATGTGTCCAACAATGGATTAAAAAAAGTGGCAAGTTAGTTGAAGCCTAGAAGAATAGGAAGATCCCAAATCTCTCTCTTTTAAACAATTTTTGTCATCTATAATAAAGTTTGTTGTAATCAAAATGTCTATTGAATACTCAATATGTTCCCCCTGCGCCGGATGATTGAATGAAAGCTCTTTTGGATTTTACAGTCTACGCACTCAGAGGTAAAACAGTATCCATTCTTAACATCATCATTCAATACAAGAAGTCAGAAGACAAGAACTTTGGAATATCGAATAAACATTTATATACTTCAATTTTACTCAGACTTTATTAATTTTTTGAATTTGTTATTTTAAATGAAAACAAAATACTTTGTAGTTCTCAAATCCACCACTAAGCGCTATTGTAACAATGCCATCTGTAAGGTCAATTTCGTATTGCAGACGAAAACTACCGAAACTCACGTAAACAAAGTAAAGTAACCTCAAAACTTTACTAGCTCAAACAAATTAAAGATTTGCAACTTAAAATATAATCGTAAGTAATAAATACTGTTTATTTTGTCTTACACCTTCTCCAATTTGAATCACTTTACCAAAGTAGGGTATTATAACTTAGCCTTTTCGTTTTATAACCAAGTCCTTCAACAATTATACCGTACAGAATGAAGTTTGTTACTATTTCAAGACAGTTTAGTACCATCTCAAATCGTCTATCTAAGATTAAAACCAACATTGAGGCCTTAGATACAGTATCTGAAGGTAGTAACTTGTCCCCAGAACAGATTAATAAGTTGGAATTGCTTAACACTGAAACCCACAAAAAGTACCTAGAATTTGAAACTTCTCTCGAAAAATTATTTAGTAGTGAGGATCTACCCGATGATTATGATGAAGATACTCTCTCTCAACTGCAAGATTCTATTTCTGACCTGTATGTAGGGATCCAAACCCTTGTTAAGAAACACTTAGGTTTGTCTCAAGATCCAAAATTACCTAGTCCTAGGCCTGTCCCAAACACTGACTTGAACACAGATAGCACCCAATCTACTGACCGCCCACAAACGAGTAGCCTATCTCATAGGCCTAGCACCTCTTCTTCTAACATAGATAGCCACTCACTAAAGCTCCCTCCTCTATCTCTCAAAACATTCAATGGTTCACCAGAACAATGGTTGTCCTATGTCAGCCTATTCCAAGTATCGGTACACGAAAATGAAAACATTTCCAAAGTCGAGCGATTTCAATATCTGCTTTCTACCCTTCAGGCAGAACCTTTTAATCTAGTAAAAAACCTGCCTATCACCGCTGAAAATTATGATGTAGCATGGGATCTTCTCCAGAAACGTTATCAAAACAGTAGGAAAATTATTAGCCTACATCTCAACAACATAATAGACTTACCTAACCTAACCGACATCTCTCTCAAGAACATTCGCTCATTCATATCTTTGTATAATGAAAATGCTCAAGCCCTTATTGCATTAAATCATGACATAGCTAAAGAAAATATCTTACTCTCAGCCATGTTATTAAGAAAGCTACATACAGATATTCGCAAAAAATTTGAAAGCTCTCGCATAAACTCTCAAAACTTACCCACTGTAGTAGAAATAATGACATTCTTAGAAAATGAATGCTCCTGTCTCGAAGCCGCTAACTTCTCTAACTCTCATAAAACCACCCCAAGCAATGTAGGTTACCCTCAACATAGTAAGAGGCCTAGCCCTCACCCCACTCAGATAGGCCTACATAAGCCCCCATTAAGCCTAAACCGCACCAGCCTGCTCGCTTCTCGTGATGTGAAAGCCACATGCGTATTTTGTAGTAAAACGGATCACAACATTTATCGCTGTTCAGAATTTAAAGATTTGTGTGTTCAAGAAAGGTACAATTTTGTGAAGAAAAACCATCTTTGTTTGAACTGCTTAGGATCATCTCACTCTGTTAAGGATTGTAAGTCAAATAAAACATGTTTTGACTGCAAGCTAAAACATCACTCTCTCTTACATCAAACTAGTAGGCTTAGTAATGATAGGTCAGACCTTAAGTCCACAAGTAATTCTCCAAACCACAACGAAATAAACAAAGCTTCATTGTCAGTTTCTGATCACTCTGAGCCTCCCTTTGTAGCTGTTTCCTCAAACTCCAGCACCACTATATTGTTAGCTACTGCTTTAGTACACTTGAAGTCTGATAGCGGTAACACAGTAGTAGCCCGAGCCGTTATTGACTCTGCATCTATGGTAAGTTGCATAACCGAAAATGTTGCTAGTCTACTTAAGGTAAAACGAAACTTTCTTTGTAACTCCAAGCTAGATGGCCTATCCTCAGTAGAAGTAAGATCTAAAGGACTGTCGAATGTTGACATCTCATCACTTAGTGGAGACGTTATTGCGACTAAACATCCAGTTGTAATATTGGATCGAATCACATCGAACTTACCCCACACTGCAGTCCCTGTAAATGTTAAAGACTACTTCAAACATGTCGTCCTTGCTGACCCAACATTTCATATTCCCAGTAAGATAGATATGCTTATCGGTGCTGACCTGTTCACCAAAGTAGTTACTGGAGAACGCATTATCATCAATAAGAACCTTCCTGCTGCTATGAATTCTGTATTTGGATATCTTATCATAGGCTCTGCCCCAACCCTTTCTGCTGTCAATTCCAATAAAACAGCCTCTCATGACAATGACAATGTTTCTCTTCTGAGCACACAGGATATTGACCTGCATAATTCTCTACAGAAATTTTGGACCCTAGAGGAACCCCCACACAAACTCCATGTAACATCTGAACAAGAAATTTGTGAGAATCATTTTTTAAGCACTGTCTCTAGAACTTCTGAAGGTCGATATGTTGTTAGGCTTCCTATTAAAGACAATCACCCACCTCTTGGTGACTCATCAACTTGTGCTCGCAATAGATTTTTATCGCTTGAACGGAAATTAGAAAGTCAGCCTGAAGTAAAAGCTGAGTACAGTAAAGCCATACATGACCTATTGTTATCTGGACACATGGAACCAGTTGACCCTCCTCCTAAAAATGATCATAAACAATTTTATTTGCCTCACCATGCAGTAGTCAAAGCAGAATCCTCATCAACAAAACTTCGAGTTGTTTACGATGCCAGTGCTCGTAGCTCCTCAGGTGTCTGTCTTAATGACATTCTCTATACAGGGCCTAAACTACATAATGATCTGAATGATGTTCTGATGAAATTTAGGTTTTCACCGATTGTTTTCTCATGCGATATAAAACAAATGTTTCGTCAAATCATGATCCATCCAGATGACAGGAACTATCAACTGTTGTTCTGGAGGGAAAAGAAAGATATGCCTCCCTCAGTCTATCGATTAACTACGGTTGTATTTGGTTTCAACTGCTCTCCATACTTAGCCATAAGAACTTTACACCAACTCATCAATGATGAAGGCACAAACTTCCCACTAGCAGCTGAAGCTCTAAAGAAACAAGTGTATGTAGACGATTTAATCTTAGGTGCCAATAACACAGATCAAGCGTTGCTATTGAAAGATGAGGTGGAACAACTTCTTTCCAAAGGATGTTTTGATCTTAGGAAATGGACTAGTAACAGCTCTCAACTCATGGAAACTCTGCCAGATTCTTATAAAGAGACACCCATGTACTTTAACTCCTCTGATCAACCTTATTTCAAAGTTTTAGGCATAAAATGGTCCCCAACCTCAGGCAGCTTCTCTTACCAACTAAACATACCAGACACTCCACCCACCAAACGAGGTATTCTCGGAACCGTAAGCAAAATCCATCCATCCCAAATGGACCATCCATTGACCCAAATGGATGGTTAACTCCTGTCACCCTTTGGGTGAAAGCATTGATCCAAGTTTTGTGGGTTCTTGGTTTGTCATGGGATGCCCCTATACCCCCAGATCTCAATGAAAAATGGTCAAAGTTCCTACAACAACTCCCTTTCTTAAGTGAACTTAGCTTACCTCGGTACGTTTCCTTAGCTGATGCTGTTCATATAAGTTTACACGGATTTTGTGATGGATCGGAAACAGGTTATGGAGCCTGTGTCTATTTGCGCTGTGTAAGCTCTTCTGGAGAGATAAACATACATCTCCTAATTGCTAAAGGGCGAGTCGCTCCTCTTAAGAAAATATCCATTCCCAGACTTGAGCTCTGCGGAGCCCACCTTGTGTCTAAACTCTTGAACTATTCCAAGTCCATATTTTCGCAAAATTACCTAGTGAATGAAGTACATGCTTGGTGTGACTCATCTGTAGTTCTTTCATGGATAAAAACTGTACCCTTTCGCCTAAAGGTTTATGTCGCAAATCGAGTCACAGAAATACAAGAGCTCACTCCTACTCATATTTGGAAACATGTCTCAACACACTGTAATCCTGCTGACATTGCCAGTAGAGGAACTCTTCCCTCATCAATGAAAGACAACCGTTTATGGTGGAACGGTCCCGATTGGTTATCTTTGGAGCAGGAGTCATGGCCTATTCCTCGCTTTATCCCTCTCGAAAAGGAGCAATTACCGGAACTCAAAGCCGAACCACTACCAATAATGGTAACCACCCAAGAACCTGATTTTCTTGTAAAGTTTTCCTCATGGTCAACCCTCCAGCGAGTCATCGCCTACATTTTACGATTCAGATACAACCTATCAAATCAAACGAAAGAATCAGGATTTTTAAAAGTTGAAGAGCTTGATAAAGCAACAGTAACTATTTGTAAATTGATTCAACAAACAGTCTTTTCCGAAAATATTTCTCGGTTGAAAAAGGGCAAATCTTGTTCTCCACAATTGGCGTCACTCTCTCCCTTCTTAGACGAGAGTGGATTGATTCGTGTAGGAGGACGCATTAGGCACTCTCAAGCGTCTTACGCTGCAAAACACCCAATTATCTTGCCCAAGTCGCACCATGTAACAAATTTGATCATTGATTATTATCATGTTAAACACTTACATGCAGGACCACACTATCTCCAAGGAATTATTTCTCAAAAGTTTTGGATTCTCTCCGCTCGAAGTGCAATCAAAAAAAGATTGTTTAAATGTATTCGCTGCTTTCGATGTCAACCTAAATTAGCCTCTCAGAAGATGGGTGATCTACCTGCAGTTAGAGTCACTCCCTCTAAGGTTTTTCACAATTGTGGAACTGATTTTTTGGGACCATTTATGGTAAAACCTAATAACTTAAGAAGAACAAGTCCTGTGAAGATGTATATTTGTGTTTTCATTTGTCTGGCTGTTAAAGCTGTTCATCTGGAAGTAATCAGTAGTTTGTCTACTAAAGCCTTTATTGCGGCGTTGTCCCGTTTTGTTTCACGTAGAGGCCTATGCTCTAATATTTTCTCAGATTGTGGGACTAATTACGTTGGGGCTGCATCAGAATTACAACGAATTCAGTCACTCTTAAGACAGAATGATACTAAACAAGCCATTAATAAGTTTTGTAATGAAAACCAGATCAAGTTTAATTTTATACCCCCCTCAGCACCTCACCAGGGAGGTTTATGGGAGAGAATGGTGCGGAGCATAAAACATCACTTCCGTCGGGTTGTTGGGAATCAACTTCTTAACTTCGAAGAGTTTCTTACCTTGTCTACGAAGATAGAAGCGATCCTCAATTCTAGGCCGATTACAGCGCTGTCCTCTGACCCTTCGGAGGTCGACTACCTCTCACCTGGACATTTTCTTGTCGGAAGCCCTCTTCTCGCTCTTCCAGAGCCAACATGGGAAGGAGTACCCACCAATCGACTCTCAAGATGGCAGCTCGTTCAAGCTATGTCTCAGCATTTTTGGAAGCGGTGGAAACAAGACTATCTCCATTCTCTACAGCAACGAGGAAAGTGGAAATCCCCTGAAGAAAACATCAAAGAAGGCGACCTTGTCTTAATCCACGAAGAGAATTCTCCACCCCTCAGCTGGAGGATAGGTCGTGTCACAGCTACATCCCCTGGACCTGACGGACTTGTACGAGTTGTACACCTTCGCACCAACAAAGGATCTCTCACTCGGGCTGTCACCAAGGTGTCACCCTTCCCAACAGAAGATTAATCCCAAATGTCATCATAACTCCCATCAGATTTTAGTTTATGTTTCTCATTTTTTCAGTGAACCCCAGTGTGGTTCACGGGCGGGGGTATGTTGAGTTAATTTTATATAGTATTTTTTTTGTTTGTACCAAAAACAGATGGCATTGATTTTGTTCTTTTTTTGTTGTTGTTAAATTCAAATTTTGCATGTGTCCAACAATGGATTAAAAAAAGTGGCAAGTTAGTTGAAGCCTAGAAGAATAGGAAGATCCCAAATCTCTCTCTTTTAAACAATTTTTGTCATCTATAATAAAGTTTGTTGTAATCAAAATGTCTATTGAATACTCAATAAATTACATGTCCAACTCAGTGTTTACATTAGATTATAGTCGACGTTATACGGCTCAACACTTTGCTTTCCACAACAAACTCGGCGATCGGAGTCGGCAGTTATGGGACCGACTAGGTTAGCCTTTCGATGGTGATAATTAGGGTTATAACCATCCACCCCAACACCGTGAGTTACTTAATCACTCAAAGGGTTTAAGTTAGGGAAATAGCAGTGTTTATACTGATTGCCAACACTCCCTCCATAGGCTGGACATAGGCTAGGTAGGCCTACTGGTCCCATGACTAGGCCTAATGAGCCAATTCTTACCCCTGCGCAAATTAGGCTCATTACAATGAAATAATCGCCGATTTAGTAGTCTATGTCATGCATTCTCAAGTCGCCCATGTTATTTTGCCATAACGACTTGAGATCCCTTTTCAAAATATCAGACATTTCAAAGAAAAATCTGTATTTTCCTTCATTCTAGCACAGTGTTTCTCAACCGGTGGTACGCAAAGGCCTTTCAGGTGGTACGCAAGAGATTGAAGAAGTTGTACAAAATAAAATACTAGGTTTCCGAACGAACGGTCCCGTCAAACAGTAAAGTCGCTTTATTAACTTTTTCAGTACTTATTTTGGTAATAATATGTCACTTTCGTACCATTTTAGAAAATATTGCTACCTTTCACTTTAAGAGTAATTCTTTTTACAAAACATTTTGTCATTGAAAAATGATCTTTCAATTAAAAAATACTACAGTGTTAGTTCGGTGGTATTGCTATATTTGTCAGTTGTTTTATTTACTAACCAAATTGTTTTCTATTTTGAGCGTATGGTTTAGTTTTGTCGATCTCTTGTAAAAGGTTTTGTAATATGCTTACAACATAAACATAAGTGAATGACTTGGAATTGTTTAATTTATGTTAATTTTTCAATATAAAATATTAGAAATGTGTACACTTTCAAATAACAGACAGAAATTATCTTTCCCTTTGTACCTAGACATTTTTTTACATCAACGCAATTCATGTTCAAATTCATACGGTTTTTTCGCCAAAATGACTATAAAATTATTGAGCAGAGCTGGGGTGAACATATAATTTGTCAAAATGTCCTTATAATCAAATACAATCTAAACATTTACATTGAAAAGGAAAATTGAATAAATTTAGCTGGCAATATTAAAACCACCAAAGGACAACTATAAGCATTCATTGTTGGAGGGATCCCTCGGTGATGGGAGGAGGGGGGTCCTTTGCGATGGTACGCCAAAATATTGAAAATATGGTAGGTTGTATGCGAGCATCAAAAGGTTGGGAAACACTGTTCTAGCGTGATTTTTGCCAACTAATTAGAGTATCTGGTGAACAAAGAATACTGTCGGCTGTATCCCGACTTGGGCCCCCATTTCTGATTCGGACAAAGACCAGCTGCAGCGTGGTGGTAGTTTGTTTACAACAGGTAGTTGTTATCAGTGCATTGTTAAGATAAGGCTTGTCCCGCGTTTTTGTTGGTTTTAACCCCTTAAGCGTGAGGTAATTTGCTCCCCGCGTGTTCAGTAGTGCGCAGTTTAACTACGCGATCAACACCAACACGTGAGGTTTTCATCTCTACACGACGAACGCGATACTGCAGAACTCGTGGCGTGGACATAGTTCCAGAAAAAGCTACTAGAAGGCAGCACCAAACGGTCTGCAACTTGTCAAGGTCAACTGTTAAGTCGTAGAATTAAAAAACCTAGCAGAACAGTTGTACCAACAAAATAACGAAATAAATCAGCTCAGAACGTCAAATCCGAGCAAACTCGGGCGTCGCGCGGAGGGCACTTAGATGTTCCACGAGCTATCTCGTGCGTCGCGTATAAGTGTAATGAGCCTAATTTGCACAGGGGTAAGAATTGGCGTATAGACCTAGCCCAGATTTAATCTAGCCTGTGGTCCCAGCTGTGAAGGGAGTGTTGAAGATCTGAATAAACACTATTATTTCCCTTACTTAAACCCCTTGAGTGATTAAGTAACTCACGGCATTCTGGTGCATGCTTATAACCCTAATTATCACCATCGGAAGGCTAACCTAGTCGATCCCATAACCGCCGACTCCGATCGCCGATTTTGATTTGGAAAGCAAAGTGTTGAGGCATATAACTGCGACTATACTCTATTATAAACACTTAGTTGGTCACGGAATTAATCACTACTACAGAAAAGTAGTATTTACGAACGGAACTACGGTTGTTGTTGTTGTGAACAATGTAACCTAAAAAGACGTCATCACGACTCTGTGAGTTGAGTAGACGATGACAGGTGACAGAGCCTGCGATGCTTCTTCTTTTCGCCGAGCGCGCCAATAAGCTGTTTTTCTGACCGACGGTGAAAAACATTGGCCCCGGATGTAGTTTTTTTAGCTATTAACCAGCCGCTTTATCAACTGGGAAAAAAGGCTGGTGAGTCATCACCGGAAGGGGTGAGCACATGGTGTGCTGATAACCCCTCGATGGACACTTGTGCCTGCGCTTCGGAAGTGACCGGTTCGTAATTCGAGTTCTGTTCTTGTGCGAATTCTTCCCCGGCCGCTTCTGATCGTGTGCTTTAGAGCTGATTTCGATCGACGTCTTCCAATACTTTTTGGTATTAAAGGTACGTCAGTGTAATTTCTAGATTTGTGCTTTTTCGATCTGTAAACTTTATTGAAAGTTGATCGTGTCGCAGGATAGGGTTCCGAGACCTATCCTGCTCGTCTCTCGGCTGTAACCAACACTGGTTAAATTAATCATCTTGGTGCCAATTATTATTTAGCGTGCTGTTTATAGTATTTTTCAAATTCTGTTTAACCAAGTCAGAGTAATTGGTGATTTTACTGGTTTGAGTTACTTGCTAGTTTTCCTGCTGTTGTAACAGGCTTAGGGTGAAAACATAGTGGAGCGGCAAGGCTAGAGTGTAGCTGAGAGCGTAGCTGAGCGGGTTAAAAACAATACATGAAGCTAAACGCGCTAAAACATAGTGGAGCGGGGATGGACGCTGGTTCCCGCGTCGACCCGCTAGCCTCTCCGCTCGTTAATTCTACCCCGATTTCTTTACATCGAGGGTTAGGTCGAGCCTAGCTGGTTGAACCAATATGAAGTGTGTTTACTATGGACACCGACTGTTTTATTTTATCAGTTCACGAATGGAAATGAGCCTAAATGACCTTCAACTGGTGTGTACGAAGATTCGAGCTGATTATAAAAGTTAATTTTAGAAAAAGGAGCTATTTCATTTTAATCACAAAAAAAGGCTTAAAAGTTCGGCTCATTATGAAAAGTAAAAACGGAAACCTATACAGTGGAATTACACTGAGGATAATGCAAAGGTGTCAGTGACAGGAAGATTTCAAGTGTCGTCAGTGTAGTGTAGATGTTATTCACTAATATTAAGAAATGACATAGTAAAAATACCATTTTACTGTATGAAAGTATTCAAATGAGGGTCAAACGTGTTTTAGCTGAGTTTTCCGGTGCTCATAAAGCTTTTCAAAGGTATTGTAGGGTATTCTAACATACTGGAAACACCATATCCGGATTCAATTAGTTGTGAGAACAGGTAGTGTGGTATTCTTTAAAGTCTATCCCCTCTGTCTTCACCGAGTGCACTGCAAAACAAATTCTCACACTGCCCATGGCGATCATTTTAAGTGCACTGCTCTCATACAAAGGGTTACATTAACATAAGGTCTCATACAACACTGTCGGACGACATTTTGTAGACTATAAAAGACAGAACTAATTATAATTATTAATCATGTATACTGAAGCTTAATGGCTCGCCACGCTACCCTCGCCGCTCTACTATGTGCGTGTCAAGCTCCGCTACCATCGGGGTTTAAAAAGCTCTCGGCTACGCTCACCGCTTCCCTCTAGCCTCGCCGCTCCACTATGTTTTCACCCTTATGCTTGTCCAAACCTGCTGTGCTACAGGAGTGTAAGGTTTGTCCTGCTCCTGTAATTATTGGCCACTAGTGAAATAGTTTAATGTTGTTTCTTGACTAGGGTAATCATAACTATGGGTAACTAGTGTTAACTCTGAACAACTCACAGAGCTAGGGAAAACAGCAGAGGGTGTTTTACTTAGCAGGTGCTCTCAGAATTAGTATTTCTTTTCTCGAGGTACCTCAGTTGACCTGAGGTCTTTCATTGGCTTTCTGTGAACTCCCTAGGTAATTCTAAATTATTTAGCCTAGGTAGAGTTGTTTGAAATTCTGTGCCCCATAGCTGAGGCTATCTGGAGGCAATCATACTAGGTTGAATATAACTGAACTATCATATTTGAATATCTGATAACTACTGTGATTTCGATCCTCGACCCGTGGAATTATCCTAGCGACCGAGCTGAGCGATTCCAAGGCCTCTGACAACCCGTGACGGGATTTCCTGCGGTTCGGTGTACCAGTGAAACTGATCATCTTTTCTCTTACGAGGAAATATCCGTCACATAAGGGGTTAAAAATATTGGAAGATTGGATGTTAAAACTTTTGAACGATATTGGTGTTGATAATATCACAGACATTGACTACAAACTGTACGAAGACTAATTTCCTAATCTAAAGACGTGGACATCAGTGATAGTGATAGTGATTTGCCGAACGATTGTAATTCTTCGGTTGCTTCCAAAATATCCCTATAAACTCTTATTATAAATTCTTATAATAATATTCTTATTATAAACCCTATGTTTTAAATTGATGTTTTATAATTTACAACAGGTTTAATAACACATTTGGTGAAATTAATCCTTGATTTTCTCTTATGGCCTAAGACGTATTAACACGCATAGTATATATGTATATATGTATACTATACATATATGTAGTATATAAAATGAGGTATTGATTCTAACAATCATTTTTGCTAAACTTTTATTATTGTTAGAATAATACCTTCAAATAAATAAAAATATATGTATAAATATATATTAAAATATATGTGCATAATCTCATACATTTACATATACTTGTGCACACACATATGTATATGTAATTCACTTTTAATGCAATTGTTGTTATTTTCTAATAATATAATTGGATATAATATTACATAGTTTGACATAAAAAGTTGTGTTTTTATCCTTTTTTATAAGTTACACCTAAACTTACATATATACATTAATTTTTTTCATACATAGGAACATATTTAAGGATTCCTAACATCATTTTGCTTATAACAACAAGTTAGGCTGTAAAATGTATGAATTTCAATTCTTAACCCTCGAGGAGACGCTAAGCGGAGGAATCCTCCTGGTTACTTTTTGTTGTAGTGGGAAATATTTATCTTGGAGTTGGCAGCGCTGTCCTTTTGTGTAGCTGTTGCCCCTCCCTCCTAAAGCATTGCACCGCCCTGCCCTCCAATTTTACCGACTCAGGTCAGTTTGGTGAGCGATGTCCTGAGTTTCCGGAGGATTCCTCCGTGAGCGTTTTCGATCGATACCTTGAGGAAACCTCCGTGAGCATTACAATGTGTTTTATAATAATCGTTACATTGTTATACTAACTTTGCAATTTTCACTCCTTTTTTGCAGAGATATAGCGTGAAAACTATTTTTTTCTCATATTCTATTTTTATTTCAAACAATTTAAGTATTTAGAATATATTTTGTACATTATTTAAAACTCGGACAAAACCTCCTTGAGCGAGAGATGACGTTTATAATTTCAAGCGACCTCTCGAGGGTTAAATATGGTACCTAAATCAATTATTTACTTTGTTTCAAATGTTTACATGTGTTTTTCTTAAAATCCCCTTTTTCATATATGTTGTAACTTTGAAAGGCTGTAACTTATTTATTTTCTGAGATATCAGAGTGGTTTTAGCATTGAAAAGTTCTGAAAATTATCCTCTACAAGAAAATGTCAATAACTCAATTTGGGAAATTTGCATCTTGAGGTCTCTTTTCACTTTCCGCATCACAAATGTAACTAAAAATCAAACAGATGGGATTTGCATATCACATGTCTTTTTGTTTCAGATTCTCAATACCGGAAGTATGCTGCATTTTGGTTGGCTGTGGTCATCGCCATTTCCTTTGCCACCACCATTTCTTCCTCCTCAAAATTTGGTTAAATTTGTGATTTTTGTGTTCTTGAATAGTTTTCTGCATTGGTGTTTTTGATTGCTTTTACAGTTCTCTGGTTTAGCTATGTTGTTTTGTCTAGGTCCTCCTGGCTGTGAGTTACTAATCTTGTTATGTTTTAGTTCTAGGCTCTTTTCTGTCTAAGACGGGATCAGTTTCCAGAACCCGAAATATCATGAAACTTGTTTTTACTAATCAGCGATGGCAAATGTCAGCAAAAATCAAAATCAAAACGCAAGCTTTGAGATTAGAGGTTTCATTTGCTTGGATGGTACCTATCACAAGCAGAAAAAATGTTTTGTCTGTGGCAAAATGCAAGCCAATTATTTGTTAAGTTTGTGATAGCTACTATTTTTCTCAAAAACATACAACCTAACAATGTTACTCATCCATGAAAACATTTTTAACTTTTTGTTCAAATACTTACCTTTATGAATCCTACCACATGAATCAGTATTATTATACCTCCTTGAATGAAAGAAATCTGTTTATATTTTGTAAAAATCCCTATTTAATATACTCCTTCAGTGGAATCCTAACTGGCTAGATTAGGTACCAATAATGGGTACAGCAGTGGAAGTTGCCACGATTGGAGTTGTACAGCTTGCAGTGTTGTAGCTGTTTTTCAGTGTACAACTTCAGTTCAAATCAAGGGAGAGACTGGGCTTGATAGCAGGGTGGGCAAGGGTGTCCAAGATGAGGGTCGCTAATCCCTTACAGCCCACATCCCTTGGATAAAGGTATACATTTGCCCACTACCAATTCCTTTTTCCTCTCTTTTCCAGTAGTCTGAACAAAAAGGCAAAAAAATGGCTGAGGTACCTTCAAAGGATTTTTCTGTGGTGTAAGGAAACTCAGGCTTACTATTCTCCCTTACAAAAAAAAGATAAGGAACAGTGACTAAACAGTTAAAAAAGTACATTTTCTTATATCTAAGGCTTGTCACACCCCAAAATGACGGCATGGCACCTATATCATTACCATGAGAAGTGCAGCAAATGGCAGAAAGCGACATCTCACATATAATATAAAGCGATTTCACATATAATATAAAGCTATGGGACTTAGTAACTGCCACACCATTCACACAACGCCACACTAGTGTGTGACAGGGCTTATACTGCCTATGTATATATTCATTTCTGTACATACGTAATGTATCCCTGTGATTCTCTTGCTTATTTGATAATAAACTCCTCCACAGTAGAATAAAGCTCGGTGACACCTCTCAAGAAAAGGAAGAACTAATTTCAATATTCTGATAGTTTCTAATATGTCTTGTCTGGCTTTGGCCTTGAGGCTGGAACTTTGGCAGACTTTTCTCTCAAAGTGATTTAAAAGAAAAACAATTATTTGACTGCCAAAGTTATCTAAGATGAGTATTAACAATCGATTCTGCAACAAAAAAATATACGTATAAATTTATAGATGATGCACATGTTCGTGTTACAAACTAACAGTTTATGCGAAATAATAATACCATAAATTAAATATACAGTAGATCTCTCATATCTGGACACCTCAGGACTGAGACCCATCCGTATAGTTTTTTTTGGTAAAACTGATGTTTCTTAGAGCTTTCATGAGGTGGGTTTCCGGGTAAAGCCATGTCTATGTTAACTTGTTTGCCAAAGTTTTGGATATATTACAATATCTATCATGAGGGCGAGGAGCATCTTAGTGCACTGACGGAAGTTCATTCATTTAATGTTGTCCGCACATTGGTTGAAATGAAATTTTAAAAACATGACTATTTCTAAGGCGAAGTTAGGACTAGCAATTCCTCTCTACCACTTAACCACAACTAAAAATAACAATACTTAATAGTAAACTAAATAATAGTTTGTGTATGATAAATAAATATATCAAAATGGTTAATAAATTAACATACATACTTCACACAACATACAAGTTGCCCTTTACCCCAACACATCAGTGCCACAGACCATCACTCCCGCCCCCTCCGCATTAAAAGGTCTTGAACTTCTGCCCCAAACCGAGCGTGGCTATCCTGAATTTTGATCGAATCGGGAGTGAATTCTAGAGTTTAAAGATGGATATGGTGAAAGATTAATTATAGATGGTTGTTCTGTGAGTAGGAATAGCCAGTAGAACAGAACCCATTCATGTAAAACGCTTATATAAAAAATTTGCTAAAACAAATAAAAATTTGTCTGAGAGATACTTTGGAACGTTGAAATATGGAGTAGCGTGATCGCTGTGCCTCAAACCGTGTCAAAAACAAATTGGATAAAAATAATGCTGAGCATGCTGGAGTCTACTTGACAGCTTGATAGTCAGGTCAGCAATGGCAATGTCACAGTAGTTGAAATTAATAATTGCTAGGGTTTTTACCGACATAATCTTCAAATTTTGTGGAAGATAAGTCTTAAGTTTTTCACTTTGCTACAGTATTCAAAGCCCTTCCTGTCACCATTTAGTCTTGGAAAACTGAGTAAATTTATTCTAGTCATAGGCCCCAAGTCTTTGGTATCAAACAATCATTGCTTCTGTTTTGTTGATGTTAAGTTTTAGACCGTTTTTGTTTGACCAGTGAGTGATTGAGGAAATGTCTGAGTTCATTTGATCAACCTTCATGTCTATGTCATTGAGTGAAAAGTGGGAGTAAACTTGTAAATTGTCAGCAAAAATACGAAAGTGGGAATGAGTGATATGTTCAGTCATCAGTGACAAATGTCCTCAGTTATTTTCAAGAGATGATCACTCGTGGTAGTGCTGAAGTTTGAACGAAAACCAGATTGAAAATATGAATGAATGAATAAATTAATAAATTATTTATTTCCTCCAAGTGACATATTTTACAATTGTGTATGATAATGTTAACAAAACAAAAATATTTATCAAAGTATTTAAATTATAAATTATTCTTTTGCATATATATATATATATATATATATATATTTATTTATTTATCCAAGGAGGGAAGTGGGGTCCCTGAGGCATTTTGCCTGTTTAGGGATTCCATCGTGCAAAAATTATACTAAAAAAAATTAAAATGTGGTTGTAGATTTTCAAATTAATTTCTAAATTGGATGTTCCTTCAATTGATAATAATTTAATTTGGCAAGTAAAAATTCAGATTGTATGTAAAGTAAAACAAAAACATCCACGAGCTCTTGATCAAAATTTGTAAGTGATTAAATATGTTAATTTGGCATCTTCTTTACTGAGGAATATCAAAAAGTTTCCCAATCTCTTCCCTGGCTTTGCTCAGTAGCCAATTCTTTATATTTTTGAGTAATCTTTTTAAATTCCTTAAATTTTTTATTACATGGGGAACTCTATTAACAATTTTTGGTGCTATATATTCAAATGTTGTAGTAAAATATGTTAAATTTGGTTTCGGGATTCTAAAATTTTGAGCATATCTTAGTCCTTGTCTATAAAAATTTACACAATCACATAATTGTTCCCTTTTAACATAAAACACTTTTAATAATTTACAGATGAATAAAGATCTGTTTTTTATTTCTGTCAAATAAAATAAAGATGATTTTTGTATGTTTCTAATGGCTTAACACTCTTAAGCCATTAGAAACATATATGACTTATAACCTTCCGCCCCAAGAAACAATAGCATATTCTAATGTACTTTACTATTTAACAAAGCAAAATAAAGACTTATCATAGTTTCAATCAGATATATTTCTCTAAGAAAATAAAATAATCTGATTCATGACAAAAGCTTTGACTTTAACTTGAGAATATGGCTTTTCCAGCTCAGTTCCCTAACCAAAACTAGCCTAAATATTTCACTTCTTTAACAATTTTTATCTCACAACATTTTGAACATGTGAATTCTGACCTTAAACATTCTAAACAATGGAATATTATTTTTTGGCTAAAATTTACACAACCTCTTAAACTAAAGTCAGTAAAATTTGTTTTCTGGGCACTAAGTACTAATTTATTTTCATAAAACCACCATTTGAGGGGTTCTAAATAAGATAAAATGTTATCAAAAGTTTGACCAAATTACTGTTTTTTTTTGGTTTTTTTTTAAGCTAGGCGTGAAGTCTTTGAAAGACTTTTCTTCCTAGACAATTAGATAGAGTTGGAAGGATGCTGATGCTGGATTGATGACGTTTTCTGAAGTGGACTATTATTACTGATTTCCACATTGAAGAGAAAACATGAGTGTTTAGAGATTTATTGAAGATTGAGGTGACAGTATGAAGTATAACTCGAATAATCTTTTAATAAACCTATTAGGAATGTCATCGGCACATGACTACATCATTTCTTGTCATTCTCATGATAGCCTAGTGAACTTCATTTACTACGAAAAATGACGAACTGATTTCAGACGAAATATTGATTTTCCTGCAAGCCAAGTTGTCTAGACAGCAAATCATTTACTTAATCATGAGCTACATAGGCACAAATAGGATCATTGACAAAAACATTATGTACAGAATCAAAACTAATGGATATTTCATGAGACTTACCTGAATTGGCAACTCTGATTCGTCCACAAAACCTTTATTCGTCCACAAAACCCCCGTCCCTAGGGTTGGCAGCGCCCGGAGCAAACGTGGTCGCGCCCCCCCCCCCCCCCCCCAGCATTAGTCGCATATGTTACCTTTTTTGCGCTGCGACCAATACTTACACAGCGTACGTTAAGAGGGTTCCCTAACTACGCGAAAACAAACCTAAAATCTTTCATGTTAATGTATTCTGAAGATACATTCCGTTGACCATCACTATAAACCAAAATATATCTGTTTACTTCAAGACTTGTTCTCAAAACCATGAAAACAAATTATTTTTTCATCTCACATGAACAATGGATATTTGCAAAGCAAATCATAATTCAAAAATCCCCGGGTTCAACCATTTTTCTTGTATTTAGGAGGTCGGGTAAACCCCCCAGCTCAAGTCTAGAATCCCCGGTTTTACCCGATTTTTCTTAACTGTCTCAAAATCCCCGAATGGCCTTCAAAGTACCCGATTTCTGGGCAAATACCCGGTTTCTGGTACCACTGAAACCAATAAAATCATACCGAATACATATTGCTAACTAAAAAACTAGAGTTAAAACAATTGTAGCTCGTCCAAAATACCCAGTTTTACCGGTTTTTTATATTCAGGTTGTTGGGTAAGTCCCTGTAGCCCAAGTCTAAAACTCCCGGTTTTTTCCCGGTAAATACCCGGTTTTTGGTAACACTGGTCTCGACAAGTTTGAAAGCGACAGACGATTGGATGTGCGCGCAACTTGCATAGTACCGACACTGATATTATTTCATAGTTCATACCATTGACTATGAATGTATAAGGTTCATACTATATTTTCATTAATGATACCTACAGTGTTAAGAATAATTTCTAACTACAGCCTCATTTTTCAGATTCGTATTCCTATTTATTAACACGCCATACCTTCACAATTCATGAAAATCTACAAAACTGCAAAAAAATTTGCCGTGGCACGGCGCCCCCTCAGCCGCGGTGCCCGGGGCAGCTTGCCCTGGTTGCCCCCCCTTCGGACGGCCCTGCAGCATATAACTTCATCATTTGCTTGAATTGGTAGTTTAGCTATTTTAAAATTGGGAGTCAGTTTTAGATTAATTGTTCGATATTTTTCTTGACGTGTTGTAGACGTTTTTCTTTAAGTCACTGCTTTCCAAGCCATGCTTTTCGTGTTTTATATTTTGTATAAAATTCTGTATAGTATGCATCTTGAAAATAATATTTGTTTACCTATACTGTGACTTGTTTCTAATGTTACTGAAGTATATATGAATTTGTTTTAGTTTTCAAAAGCCTGAAAGTAATCATTCAGTTTTAAAAAGCTATCATTCAATATTTATCATAATCATTTAATCATTTATTATGTAGTGGAAAGCTTTTAATGCAGTATTATAAAAATGTTTATTTTTTTGAATAGTTAATTAGATCACTCATGTATTTCTTTGCATTTTTGTTCTATTTTTGAGCAATATTTTCTTTGAGTTTTTCAAATTAATTTTTTTTCATATCAGTTCATAAATTGTTCTGTAAACATATTTCTCCCCTAATAAATTGCATTTAATTATAAATGTACTTTGGTCATCATATGGAGTCGAATTGAATTCAAACAAAGCTACTTAGTTAGTTTTTGAAGATTTATTTTCTGATATGCAAGAGCGAGTGTATGTGTGCGTAAATGTGTCAACGACCATGACTGCGGCGTGCGCCTCGGCCATGGCTGGTGTCGGTGCTTCGACGTGTCGACCCGTGATAGTGAGTCAACTTGCTCACAATGCTCGCCGCGGTGACCGGCTTAACACTCCCCCTCACCACCCTCTCCTACTACTCCTCTCTCTACCGCCGACTGTCTCGCTCGCTCCTTATCACCATTTCCTAAGCGACTGAAGGCAGCTCACAGTAATGCGCAATCTTTGAGTGCTCGCATTGATGAAGTTAGAGAAATTTTTTGTTTCAATGATTTTGGCTTAATTTGTATTTCAGAATCCTGGCTCAAGTCGAGTGTTCCTTCTAATGGTGTTTTCCTGCCTGAATATACATTGCAGCGCAACGACAGGACCGGTAAACCAGGTGGTATAACAGATTCAATAAAATCAGTAGCTGCGATTATAACTGATCGGCCATGACGGAAACCATGTTGGCAGTCTTCGAGTAAATGTTTTTGATGCGGTTAACGGTTAGCTTGCCTATTTTACTCGATTTTGAAATGTACTAGAGGTGTGCGGATATCCGAAAATTCGGATCGGATTCGGATCGGATCGGATATCCGAATCCGATCCGAGGGTTTTATAACTATCCGGTAAGACTGGCCAGATATCCGACTCTATCGGATAGACTGCATATTTTGGGGTAAATTTTAAAGAAGGATCAAATTTTAAAGTTTGGAAGGTCTTCCAAACAAAACAAGTCACTGCCAACGAAAGACCAGTAGTGACAAGCAGATAACATCGCGGAGCAAAAACGACGCTTTGAAATTCGACGTTGCGATTGCGGCTTGGACTTGGACAACGCCTCAATACGATGCGATTATGTAGTGGTATGCATCAAGTGATGTATTTCGGTAGATGATATTGCGACTCGTGATTAGATCGAGATCGTTATATACGATCAGAGTATTGCGCAATACCCGATGCGATAACGATCATTTTCTTAAGATAAATTCTTCTATCGTAGCATTAAATCAGTTAACAAATAATCGTACATCCTTTATTAGATCTGTCTCGATCAGTATCCGTTACTGACGAAACATCAATTGACGATTGATACGAGAGAAAATCGCAATCACGACAAATCCGAGTTCGCCAATGACCGACAGTGACCACGTGACCACAGTCGTCTTCAGTTACCAAAACGAAACATCCCGTAAATTCCCCTTAAATAAATAGTCGTGTTGCTGTTTCGTACGACTATTTCAGGCCGTAAATATCTTAAACGGCCTGTTGATACGATGAAGTAAAAAGCCTACAATAATTTTAGGCTGCCAAAGGGTTGGCGAACCTGATCACTGTTTGTCTTTATCTTACTTTGGTTTTTTATGTCGACTTCTGCCGTCTGCTTAAAAACTGAATTGACTTAAAGGACGTGCTTCTTTAATTCACCGGATTATTTTATTTTTCATTTAAGCAATTTCCTACCTAGAAAAAACGATCAAAAATAACTTTTTACTTTGTTGAAATATTAATCTTTGACGAATGAAGCCGAGTCAAAGCCGACCGGCCGTATTTTCAATACGTGATTAAAATGGACATTCTTAGATAACAACAGTATAATGCTGAATTGACAACCTACGCCTTAGCTTTATGATAATAGTTAGTGAGTTTGCTTGTTGTTTATTATTTAAAACAAATAGACCTTTGATCTAAATTAAATGACCAAGTTATAATACTGAAACCTACAACATTTGAAACTTATCTTGAAATTTAGGTTAAGTTTACTGCTCAGACTTATTATTTTACTGAATTATTTTGTAGTGGATCTAAATCTTGGTTGTCAGGCATTAATGCATAAATAAAAATGTAAAGCTTTCTTCAAATATGAAGTGATTGGTGAATCAAGTTTTATATTTAATTCTTTTGTCTAATCACTTAGGCCTAGTCACTGATCAGATAATTTATTGATTTGAGAAAAGGAAAAGAACAAAAAATACAGAGGTCTGAAAGTAAATAAATTTAGGTTGCATTGAAAAAGGAGTTTTTAAGTAGCCTAATCTTGAAATTGATATAGGCATAATAAGCTTATTCAATCAAATACTGCCTATGCTTAATGGAAATCAATAAATTTCTAAACTCTTAACAGATAATTAGTTGTACCTTCGGATACTTTAATAATTGACATTTGGCCTATATTAGAAACAATAAATCACAACAATCAACAACTCAAGCCTATCAAGGCAAACCTTACCTTACACATTAGGATAATATGGTAGTTCCTTGCAATTACCTTAGGCTCATGAGAAAACTTCAAAATCTGCTCATTACGCCGCATTGTAAATATCCGAATCCGGTATTATCCGATCCGAACCTGTTGTTATTCGATCCGAAACCGATCCGAACATAAGCTATCCGATCCGAATCCGATCCGATCCAAAAATTCACTATCCGCACACCTCTAAAATGTACCAATAACAATATGCCTATTTAATGAAGGTATTTCATTGAAAGTTAGATTATTTGCTTAGGTAAAAATTTTCCAAACATGTATTTAAGACGCGAAACAAAAAAGCGGGTCAATTTGAAAATTTAGTTAGCTGTTATGAGCACTGAATAATTTGTTTTCACAGCGAATGGCATGGTTTGTATTTAAGTTGTTATTTAGAGACCATCATCAGTAGGTCAGTGGTTTCTCCATCTTCTTACCATTTGTTGTTATGACCAAACAAAGATAAATGCAATCAAGAAACTGATGCGTAGATGTTGGGTAGTATTAACATAATGATTCAATACTTTTGAAAAGAAAACTCTAAAACAGAGACGTGAATATGCACCAAGCAATGAAGATCCATGTATACTAACCTTCATTTTATGCTAAATGGATGGAGCCCCTGATGCTATTGAACATGTGTCACTTGGGCTGTTCAGTTTTTTGTGATATTCAGTGGTTTATTGGATATTTTAAAAAAACTTGTTAATACCTAAATATTGAGTTTAATTTTCTCTACCAAATTGTAAAAGTAGTGCAAAGTTTTATTTCTTCAGTTAAAAGTTATTTTAGTTTCATTGATTGAGCTTGAAGATTTTTCCTGCAATCCATGGACCGATGGGACTGCTGATAACAACGCTCCAGTGAGTGCGAGAGAGAGAGAGCAAGAGTTAGATAGCAGGTGAGGAGTAGTGAGTGACCTTTAATACTGCTGATAACCTGCTCGTGGCCCAACCTTGCAATGGTGTTGTGAATAATTATCTCAGAGACACTTGTTATTTTGAACTGTAAATATTTTTACTGTATATATACTGTAAATATAAACTATAACTGAAAATTGTTTTGAACTGTAAATATTTTGTTTGATAATAACAAACTCCAATTATTACTAATTAATTTCTGAGATGAATTAATATTTTATTTAATCTGGGATTCATACATAAATTTAATAGTGTTTCTTACTTAAATGGCTAATTGACATTTTTCTACAAACAATAGATTTTTATGCTGGTATATTTTCTATCACCTAATAATTAATTAAAATGGAACTTGAACAAAAGCTTGGTGGATTACCTAAAGGTTGGGTAAGAGAGGAAGTAATTGGGAAAAAAGGTATAAGTATAGGCAAAGTGGATATTTACATAAAATCTCCTAGAGGTAAAATATTTAGATCCAAGAAAGAATTAGCCTTGTACATAGAAAAAAATAATTTACCGTATAAAATTATTGATTTTAATTTTTCAACCAAGAAAACAAAAGAATTTGCCCTTGATGACACATTGGAGTTGCAGAGGACTGATAGCGAAAGTAACACTTATATAACACAGACTGTCAGTTCTGACTGTGACTCATTAGACCAACACCCTGTTCCTGAGTGTACAGAAACTCAAACTGAGGAGTGTTGTATATCTGGACCAGACAATGTGGTATCAGAAAAATCCCCAAGTAAAATAATTACTGACATGCACAAAAAGGAAAACCAACCACACGTAACAAATGACTTAACAATGTGCTTGTCATTGTTGGTTGGAGAGTGGTTAACAGACGACATTATTCAGGTGTATTTTGACTTAATCAATTCTAATGTAGATCAAAAACATGCAATCTATGTTATGAACCCAGTTATTGGACTTGCAACTAAATGTCTTGAGGATACTTGTAGTATCTTGGAGCCATTACAATTGGAAACCAAGTCTTACATATTTATACCTATTAATGATGCTGACTCACTATCATGTACAGAAAATTTATCCCAAAAAATTTTCAGTTCTGGATCTCACTAGAGCATGCTAATGTATAGTAAGCATGACAACAAATTCTACTATTTTGACTCATTTCGCACTTACAACCTCAAATCAGCAAATAAAACAATGAATAAAATATCCAAATTTCAAGGACTGGGGGATGAGACACAAATGGAAATTTGTTAAACACCACAGCAACATAATACATCTAACTGTGGAATTTTTATGATATCAGTAGTGGAATATCTTATAAGTAGCATTATTAAAGGGAGTTTCAAAGCGATAACTGTAAATGAGTTGGTCATTGGTGAATTTGAGGCTTGGACTAGAAGAGCACAGCTGGCAGCAATTATGCGAAATAAGAAAAAAGATGTTGTTTGTGTAAACCAGAAGGTGTCACAAACACTGAGATCATACACACATAGTATTGAAGCAGATAAGAGTGATAATGATAAGGAACATGCACTTGATAATCAGTCAGCAGAAGTAGACAAAATAGACAAAATGGATAGCAGTACAAATACAACACCCTTTAATTGGAAGAAAGCTCAAGGAGGAATAAGAAGGAAGAACATGCAGCTGTATACTCAAGATTCCATTCCATTACAAAACAGATATGATTGTCTCAGCCAAGCAGAAGATGAAACCAGTAAAAAGCCTAACGAAGAAGAAAGGAATGGCAAAAAAATTAAGCCTAATAGAAATAATGTCACTTTGCATTATAAGAGGAAAACTAATTACTATTGGAGGAATCCTAACACAGAAGCAATGCGGGTCAATAAAAATGAAGTAACAACTCTTGTTGTTGGGGATTCAATTGTACAGTACATATCCCTACCCAAAACCGAAGTCAAATGCTTTAGAGGTGCAGGTGCTGCTTGCATAACTGAGGAAATATAAAATATAGCTCAGAATGTACCCAAGCCTAAGACAGTATTTATTCATGTGGGAACAAATGACCTTGACAGAATGAGGAATCCAGAAGAGGTGATGGGTGCAGTAACAAATGTAATTAAGAAAGCAAGTTTTTTCCAAAGCTCACACATAATACTAAGTGGGATTATCCTCAGAAGAGACATACCTTATATGTTGAGAATCCATGAAAATAAAAATATACGGTGGCTGTGTAAGGATAACGGAGCTATATTTTTTGATCTTGATAAATATATTGACAATTCTTGTCTAGGGAGAGATGGAGTTCACTTAAACAGGAAGGGAAACAAAGTTTTCAATCAAGTCATCTACAGAGTAGCTTCCATATGTGAAGGGATTAGTCAGAATACACAGGTTAAAATGAAGAGTGGGAATGAAAATACACCATGTAGCAAAGCTGCAGGGACTAAGCACCTTGATATTGAAATTGTAAAAACACATTTTAAGAAAGTATTTGAGGAATATGGACATGATACCAGAGTAGTTTTTGTTCACTGTGCCTCTAAAGACCTCGATGATGATAAAAATATGAGCGCTGGGGTTGCAACGGTGTTTAAATTTTGGTAAGCCGCTTGCATTACAGTGTTTAACTGAAAACCTTGCATGCCAAGAAGTTAAAAATGGACCTGTAGTTTATACATTATTAACAAAAGTTAAATATTATAACAAGCCAGAAAAGAAGAATTATGATTTAGCTTTTAAAGAGTTAGCAACCGACTTCCATGCGAGAGGGCTTAAATCTTTATTCTGCCCACCTTTAGGATGTGTACGAGACAGGATATCTCCAGATCATTTTATTGATAATCTAATCTCTTTCCAGAGTTATACAGATGCAAAAAGAAACATAATTATACATAATGGAAAATCAAATAAAACTTTGAAAAATGGTTTGACTGGTAAGAGATTTTTCAAAGAACTCCAAGATGTCCTCAAAATGAAAACTTCAAGGCAAGAAGTTTAATGACGAGCCATTATTAGAAGAAGTTGTTAATGATGAGGACTTCGCTGTTGACTCTGTTTTCCGGCTGTCGCCAATAGGCGAGGCGGAACTTTTGAAAATAGTCAATGAATTGAGAGGAGGATCAAACATTCCTCCTGCGTAGTTAACATGTTTCCGGCGTAGTTAACATTCCTCCTGATATTGTTAAAAGGAATATTCATTTGCTAAAATCGCCTCTCTTGAATTTAATAAATCGTAGCCTGGCGAATGGTGTTTTTCCAAATTCATTCAAAATGGGTAAAGCAATTCCCATTTACAAGGGGGGGGGCTAAGCAGCAGTATGTTAACTATCATCCTATTAATTTAGCTAGCGTCCTTTCTAAAATATTTGAAAAATGTGTCAGAATCCAATTAGAACATTTTTTATCAAGTAACAACATTCTTTTTGACAAACAGTATGACAGTATTCCGCAGAGACAAAAACCTGAATGATGACCTTTACGATTTAACTAAAAGTATTCACGATGCTATTGGAGAAAATAAAAAACCTCTTTTAATTTTCATAGATTTAGTGAAAGCCTTCGACACGGTAGATAGAAAGCTTTTACTGAAAAAACTTTTTTGTATAGGTGCAAGAGGAAATGCACTCGATTGGTTTGAAAGTTATTTTTCAGATCGCTACCAAGTTGTTTCTATTAACGGCCAAAATAGTTCGCCTAAAAAGATCGATTATGGCGTAATTCAAGGATCAACATTAGGACCTCTTCTTTTCTTAATTTACATAAATAATCTTGGGAAGGCAAATTTGGGGAATGCAAAAATTTTTCTTTACGCAGATGATACCGCCTTACTATTTGAAGGCGACAGCTGGGAGGAGGTCTACAGGGACGCGGAGTGTGGTCTGCTCACCGCCAAGCGTTGGTTTGATCAGAACGGGCTGACTCTTAATTTATCTAAAACCAAGTGCATGCCAATATCTTTAAGAGCCTGTTCTGATCCGACTAATTTAAGTCTTAGATTGCATACTTGTGGTGCTGGGAATGGGTGTGCAGCGTGTGAGAGTGTTGAGTGCGTGAATGAATACAAATACCTAGGGGTTCAATTCAATTCAATTCAATTCAATATTTCTTTATTCATATAATACATATACATATATACATGAATGGTGTCAATGTTAATTAGTACCACAGCTTCATATGCACAACGCAAG